>JARYGA010006459.1:0-100530 GCA_030545235.1 Helianthus tuberosus
TTTTAGCTATTTTTAGGCATTTTTGGTTGTGTTCACATTGGTTCTCGCGGTTCTCGCAATAAGAGGTGGTTCCTAACGGATCTTTGTCATATATATATTAAAAAAAATTGATGTGGCTTGGCCACGCCAGCCCAGCCACCATACCCCCTACAACTTGGGTTTGGGTATTAAGTTCTTCAGGTTCCACGTGTCAACCCATGCCCCAAACCCCCGCCCCACCATACCCCACGTTCTAAAAACATTGAATGAAACTTGATTACCGGATGAGTCATAGTCATGCCCATATTTTTTAGTCTATTAGGGTATGTGTAGTGGGGCGGTATGCCCACTTATAGCGCCGGTATAGCGCTATGAACACCAAAACAAGCGGCGCCATTTTTGCAATTTTTCGAGCGGCGCGATGTGTATAAGGGCGCTATCAAATTGAATTTTGTTATTTTTGACCGTTGGTAAACGGTCAATTCCTTAAAAAAAAAAATTCTACTTTTTTTCAAAACTTTCTTAATAAATACCTCCTTTCCTAATTTTTTACCATACACACTCAACCCAACCCTTTATCTCTTCCACTTTTTTTTAGAAAACCTTATATTTTATACAATGCATCCATTCAATCGTGGCTTCATTCCTCCCCGATCAAGTGCGGACCCAAACCAAAGTGGTAATCATACTCGCCCCGTGTCGCCGGTTCCCACTCGACCCAACCCTTTCGGCTCCGGTTTTCTCGACTACAATCAACAAAATCCCGGGTTCATGAATCTTTTGAACCAACCGCTATCATGGGACCCGAATCTCTACGGGTGGAACCCGAATCAAAACACCGACGGAATGGGGTCGTCTCAAGCGTTCGGGTCGGCTCAAGCTTTCGGCTCCCCACAACACGAACCCGATTTTGTTCCGGAAACACAACCCGAAGGAGCGGAGACGCAAAAAGGAAAAGCAAAAGCAAAACGGCCACATAAAAAGAAAGCGGAAACCACCACCCGAGCGAAAAAAAATGTGATATCGTGGGAGTCCGATGAGGAGTATGCGTTAACCCGCGCTTGGATCGATGTGTCGGAGGACCCGGTTATAGGTAAATTTTTTAAATTTTTTCTGTTTTCCCTTTTTTTTTGTTTTTTTTTTTCTGTTTTTTTAATTATTTTCTGTTTTTTATTTTCTTTTTTTTTTCTGTTTTATTTTCTGTTTTTTTGCAGTTTTTTTATTTATTTTCTGTTTTTTTTTCTGTTTTTTTGCAGTTTTTTTAGACTAATAAATTATATCTTTTTTTGTAGCAAACAATCAAGATAAATCAGTTTTTTGGCGCCGAATACGAGCGCTTTTTTTCGAGCTAATTGGTAAAGATGAGGAATACCGCCCACCGGACTCTATATCGGGCAAGTGGACCGATATAAACAAAAAATGCACGAACTTTCAAACCGCGTACCAACGCAATTTTGCCGGATGGAAAAGTGGAAGCAAGGACGAGGACATCACGCAAGCGGCGTTGGTCGAGTATACGCATGCTATTGGCCATTTCCCGTACATGAGGTGTTGGCAAATCCTTCGCCATAGCCCCAAATGGGCCACCATATCTACTCCGAGTGGTCGTTCGGGAAATAAACGGCCGTCAAAGAGGTCCAAAACAAACGAGTCGAGTGAACCCGAAACGCCAACCTCCGACGCTCGAAACACCGACTTGAACGAGGATATTCCGGATGACGAGCCGGTGGAGGAGCTACCAAGACCGCCCGGAAGAAGTAGGCGGGCGAAAAAGCCCGAGTCGTCATCGATATCTATGGGAACGGATATGAGTGACGCATTTTCGGAGATAAACAAGCGACTTCAAGACATACACGAACTCGGTAGTAAACGTATGGAGGAGAACCGCGAAGTTACGGAGATTATGCGGGATAGACAATGGGCTCACGACTTTGAGTTCTACTCGAAACCGCACGACCACCTTACCGGAAAAGCTTTGAAGATGGCGTTGGCCCAAAAGGAAAGGATCGAAAAAAAATATAATCTTTGAAGTGTTATTTTTTTATTT
The DNA here is from genome assembly GCA_030545235.1 of Helianthus tuberosus. Lineage (NCBI taxonomy): Eukaryota > Viridiplantae > Streptophyta > Magnoliopsida > Asterales > Asteraceae > Helianthus > Helianthus tuberosus. Next base: position 2,027 of record JARYGA010006459.1, read on the forward strand.
TTTTAGTCAAACTTTTTTTTAGTGGAACCGTTTTTTTTTTAAGTGTAATGTTTTTATTTTTATTTTTATTTTAGTGTAATGTTTTTTTAATTTAATGAAATGAATTTTAATTTTATAAAGTTAGAAAATAATCATTAAAAAATAGAAATTAATAATTGAGTAATGATTAGGCGGGGTCTTTATGACTACGGGCTTAAAATGCATAACGTCCCATAACGCCCACCCGCACACGTGGCGCGCCACGTGTCGCATAACGCCCACAAAGGGGCGTTATAACTACACATGGCCTTAACAGCTGGAACAGTGGCGAAGCTTGAGATTTCGGACCGAGGGGTCGAAAACGTATACACCCAAAAATTTCTATAAAACGGAGGGTCGAAAACGTATATACCCAAAAATTTCTATACGAAAACTACATACTGTCCACTACTGAGCGAAAAGTTCGGGGGGTTGGCCGCCCCCTCCCGCCCCCACTATCTTACGCCCTTGGCTGGAAATTTATATTTTTATATACAATCCAGCTGGAAATTTATATTTTTATATACAATCATGTGATCAGGGCCAGGTAGGGTTAACTTTGGCCATCACATCCTACCTTCATCAGGTCAGTATGGTAATGGGTTGGGTCAACTAAAGCGACTTGATAACCACCTACAAGGCTACAAATTTGTTTATGAAATTATGTCATTAGCTGACACACAAAAACAAAAACACATGGAAGCTTGACTTTGAGCATCTCGTCCCAACTACATGCTGAAATGTACAACACCTTCTATGCATTAATTTATAGCCTTTGTGGTTTATTTCATTTTCTTTACTAATAAAATGTAATTATTGATGAGGTGTTAAAATATTTCTAATTTCTAATCCTATATAAAGGCATTGCTTTTCATTGAACTAGTAACACCAAATTCATCTTGTGTAGAACTGTGTCCATTCTAAACCATCTTCCAGTTCCCTGTTTTAATTAGAGTGATTACAAACACCTTTTATGTTGGTTCTTTACACATATCCTGTTAAGCTGTGCCCTTGCAATTGCTTGGAACCCATTATTTGAATTAAGTAATATTGTTTGATCCACAATTATGGAGGAGGCATACTTGCACACATTTTTGCAGCAGTTTCAAACTCCAAAAATCCAATTGGAAGATGTAAAATTAGCCACAGAAAACTTCACGATGAGATGAACCTTATTGGACAAGGTGGGTTTGGGAAAGTTTATAAAGGAGAATTGTCTCACTCTAACGGACGAAGCATGGCTGCAATTAAGCGTTTGGATCCAAAGTTTGGACAAGGATTACCTGATTTCTTGAAAGAGATCACGGCGCTTTCCCGTTACAGACATGAAAATCTTGTCTCCCTCCTGGGATTTTGTTATGAAAGGGGTGAGATGATCTTGGTGTACGAGCTTGCGTCTCGTAGAAGCCTTGACCTCCATTTAACATCCCCTAATCTCACGTGGACACAACGTCTCCAGATATGCCTTGATGTCGCGAAGGGATTAAGCTACCTTCATCATCCAAGGGAGGCACACCAAATACTTATCCACTGTGATGTAAAAAGCACCAACATCCTTCTTGATCACCAATGGAATGCTAAACTTTGTGACCTCGGGCTATCAATAATCGGGTCAGCTTATGAGCAGCACTCAGTTATTGTCACTCCAGTAGTAGGTACCCCTGGGTACTGTGATCCGCTGTATTTTAAGACGCACACCCTAACAAAAGAGTCAGACGTATACTCTTTCATCTTCGAAGTTTTATGTGGGAGGTTATGCTGTACATATAGCAATGGTCACCTTCAGCAGATTTTAGTGCGCATGTGGGTTGAAAGCTATGAAGAGAAGAAGTTAAAAGATATCATCTTTAAAGATACGGCCATTCAACCATTGGATCAGAGTGCTTTAGAAACATTTTCAGCCATTGCATATACATGTTTGAAAGAATCTCGTGAACATCGGCCGAACATGGCTGCGGTTGTGACAGAACTTGAGACTGCACTCGAAATGCAAGAGTTTAGCGAATGGAAACCACCTTTTGACTACAAAGAGATGACTAAGACTGAAGACTCACCTCTGAACTACAGTTCCAAAGGTGAACTGTGGAAACTTCTCTCCAAAGGAGTCCTCCTTAATTGCGGCAAAACGGTATCTATTTGCGCTGTTTATAATCCAATTCTGTAGATTTATATATTTTTTACTTATACTTTTTTTTGAACGGCAAATTTCTTTAATCCTGTGGTCTGTGGGATGGTTCTCTGTTTCCCCTTAGGCTAAGATTTGAATGTGATTATGATTAGGCAAGATAGCTAATGGTTCATGATGCAACTGATAATACAAGTAACATAAACAAATTGATCATGACGCGAATGAATACATTTAGTTATTGTTTTTTTTTCTTTACCCGTCCGCTCCTCTTTTCCTGATGCACAAATTGGTTATCATTATTGAAAGTGAATATGAATAAGCAACAATTAGAGGCACATGTAGTAGAGGCACATGACTCCTAAGAGGGAAGGTCGTTGGTGTAAAGTAGAGTAGGAGTAACAATTGCTAAAGAGAATATCAGGCTCAAAAATCTCAATCTCATATCATAAGTGGTAAGTAATATCAATACAAGCACCTCTATATATAGGAGAACAACTATACAACTAATCATGCTAACTAACTCAACTAACTCACATGCTCTAACTATCTAACCACCTCTGTATACTCTAATATGCCCCCTCAAGCTGAACGGGGAGCATCCACGTGAAGCTTGGACCTCAGACTGTCGAAACGAACACCAGACAATCCTTTGGTCAAAATATCTGCAATCTGAAATGTAGTGGGAACATACCGAACATGTAAAGTACCACCCAAAACCATGTCTCGAATAAAATGCAAGTCAATCTCCAAGTGTTTGGTGCGCTGATGAAACACTGGGTTGACTGCAAGATATGTAGCTCCAATATTGTCACACCAAAGAGACGGTGGACAAGTCATTGTGATATGTAACTCATGTAATATAGATGTAATCCATCGTAACTCAGCAGCTGTATGAGCAAGAGCTCGATACTCAGCCTCCGTACTCGACCTAGCAACTGTATGTTGTTTCTTGGAACTCCAACTGATGAGGTTGGGCCCAAGAAAAACACAATAACCTGTGGTAGAACGTCGATCATCAGGACACCCAGCCCAGTCAGTATCACTATAAGCATGTAAATCAACACAAGTAGACCGACGTATACACAACCCATGAGAAATGGTACCCTTAAGATACCGCAAAATCCGTTTGACAGCGACCCAGTGTCGATCAGTAGGTTTCTGAAGAAACTGTGATACCATACTGACCGCATAAGCAATCCCTGGTCGAGTCAACACAAGATACTGTAATGCACCGACAGTGCTCCGATACATAGTAGGATCAGACAAAGGATCACCAGTGTGCCGAGAAAGTTGTCTACCAGAAGAGATAGGTGTAGATAATGGACAACAATCGGCAAGACCCGTGCGCTGTAACAAATCAAGTGAGTAGCGCTGCTGTGATAAATGTAAGACATCCTCAGAAAATGTAGCATGAATACCCAGAAAATATGATAACTGTCCCAAATCCTTGAGCGCAAACTGAGAGTGCAAGCGCCCAATCAAACCAGCAACAAAATCAGATGAGCTCCCAGTAATAATGATGTCATCAACATAGATCAAGACATAACAGAGTATCGAATCTCGGCTGTAAACAAAGAGAGATACATCTGAAAGACACTGGGTAAAACCATCAGCAAGCAGAGCGGTGGATAGCTTGGAAAACCAAGCTCTAGGAGCCTGCTTTAGGCCATAAAGAGCCTTCTGCAGGCGACAAACATAATGTGGTCTAGATGAGTCAACAAAGCCTGGGGGCTGGGTCATATACACAGTCTCAGAAAGATCCCCATGTAAGAACGCATTGTTGACATCAACCTGACGAATAGACCACCCTTGAGAGAAAGCGACTGAAAGAACAAGACGAATAGTAGTAGGTTTGACCACAGGACTAAAAGTCTCAGTGTAGTCAATACCCTTAGTCTGATGAAAGCCCTTGGCAACAAGCCGGGCTTTATAACGACTCACTGATCCATCAGGATTATGTTTAATCATGTAAACCCACTTATAACCAACAATGTTGGTGTCAGTGGGAGCCTGAACCAGACGCCAAGTCTGGTTGGCATGAAGAGCATCAATCTCAGCACGCATTGCATCCCACCAAACAGAATACTACTAAGCCTCTTGAAATGTGGAAGGCTCAGTGGTGGGAGTAGTAGAGACATGAAAAAGAACATGATCAGGAAACTGACGCGGCTTCCGTGTATGATCACGAGATCGTGTAACCATCGGGTGAGTCGGAACAAGAGTAGTAGTAGTAGGAGGAGGAGGAGGAGGATGAGGACAAGGAGGAAAAAAAGGTGAAGTAATATCAGGAGAGGGAATAATACGAGAAGATGAGGAAGGAATAATAGGAGAAGATGAAGAAGAAAGAGAAGAAACAGAAGTAGAAAGCGAAGGAGGAGAAATGGAGAAAGGAATAGAATCTGAAGAAGCTGTGGGAGTAGTAGAACTCCCCGGAATGTCAAAAATCGACTCATGGAATCGAACATGTCGAGAAGTATACGTACGAGACGTATGAGGATCATAACAAAGATAACCAAGATGAGATGGAGCATAGCCAACAAAGATACAAGGAGTAGACCTGGGTGAAAGTTTATCCGCTCGAGTATCACCTAGAAACGGATAACACAAACACCCAAAAGTACGAAGAAGAGAGTAATCGGAACGAGATCCAAAAAGAACCTCATAAGGAGATGAGTGATGAAGAACCGGTGATGGTAACCGGTTAATAAGGAAGGCAGCAGTGGCATATGCATCATACCAGAATTTCTTTGGTAACCGAGCATGCAACAATAAAGCTCGAGCTACCTTAGAAAGATGGCGGTTTTTCCGCTCAGCAACCCCATTTTGTTGGGGAGTATAGGGACATGAAATGCGATAAGCGATGCCAGAATCTGAAAGAAAACGAGCCATAGATCCACGAATGAGCTCAGGAGCACCATCACACTGAAGATGCTTGATGGTGCAGGAGAAAAGGTTCTCAACAAGCGGTTTGAAATGTCGAAAACAATCAACCGCTTGAGAACGACAAGTCAAAGGATACATCCATGTAAACCGACTAAAATAATCAATAAAAGTAATGAAATATCGGTATCCATCTCTAGACATAACAGGTGAGGCACCCCAAATATCACAATGTATAATATGTAAAGGTAAAGTAGAATGCGATACCACGGATGTAAAAGGCAATCTAGTCGATTTTGAAACACTACATGCATTACAATGTGTGAGTGTGTTTTTGTTTGTCAGATGTAAAAACGAACATCTAGACAAAACATCATCAGACGGATGATCCAACCGGGAATGCCAAGTCTCACGAGAAGCAGATGTGAAAGCAGCAAGTGAATACAACTGATGTGGACTACCACGAGTGTGGTGAAGAAGCTGTCCAGTCAAGGACTGAACATGCAAACCAATATGTGAAAATATGACAGCAATAGGATGCTCAATAACAAGCTGTGTGATAGATAAGAGGTTCTTGGCTAAGCCAGGAACCACTAACACATGTCGCAATAACAAAGTATGACCAAATAAGCGTAATAATGATCTACCGATATGAGAAATAGAAAGTGACTTACCATCACCAACAACAACTTTCTCAGAGCCGGTATAAGGAGTAGCATAAAAAACAATCGAGGCATCAGCGGTCATATGAGCAGTCGCTCCAGAATCCGGAATCCACAAGTCAACCTGCTCGCAAACACTCGAAAAATCAGCACTGAGTCCAAAGTGTGGGCTAGATTGTTGAGTAGAAGCCCAATGCGCTAAAAGAGAAGACCCAAATACATCACTAGTAGTAGAAATAGGTTGTGATCCACTAAAAAAATGTGGGGAAATCGTTGGGTTAGAGCCCAATATGTCAGAAAACTGCTAATCAAGTGAAGTTGGGCCAAAGCCCAATCCAGAATACTGACTGACCATATCACACGAGTCAAACATCCCCAAATCATTAGAAACCCTAGTTCTGTTTTCAGCCATTTGCGCAGAATCACCATTGCCACCACGTTGATAAAACGATTCTTCTATTCTATTCCATAATTCAGAGGCCGAATTAGTATCTTTTGCGAGATGAATCAATGATGATGAAAGTTTTGTAGTAAAAAACTCAGAAACATTGCCATATGATTTATTCCAGTTCTCACGTTCTTCAGTATCGAGTGCAGGAACATGTATGTTACAGTTTAAATGCTTCAATAATCCATAAATCTTCAAAATCGTTAATACTTGATGCTGCCAGTTGAAGAAATTTTCATTGTCAAGCATGATAGTCATGAAGTTTGTGATGTTAGGCATATTATTGTTTGATTTTGATGCAAAACTTGTTGCAGATGTTGTATCGAATGAAGAATTAGAAGCCATGATTAAAGCTTCAACAGATCAGAGAAGAACGAAACCAGAGAAACAAATGAAAAAGATTTGAATTAAGAAACAGATCTGAATGATCTGAAAAAAAAAGATTCAGATCCGAGAACGATTCAGAAACGAAAAGATATTCAGAGATGATCAGAGATGAACAGGAGAAGAAGATCAAAAAGACGAGGAAGATGATCGGAAATTTTTGGTCGGAAAATAACAGAATGGCCGAAAAGTGACCGGAACTGTAACTGATTTCTCAGAGTATGCTCTGATACCATAAAGAGAATATCAGGCTCAAAAATCTCAATCTCATATCATAAGTGGTAAGTAATATCAATACAAGCACCTATATATATAGGAGAACAACTATACAACTAATCATGCTAACTAACTCAACTAACTCACATGCTCTAACTATCTAACCACCTCTGTATACTCTAATAATTGCTATTAAAAAAACTGGAAACGATTAATTAGCTAAAATTTTAAATCTTACTTCACCATATCTGGATGAAACGAACATTTAATTTATGCATAAAAGTTATTATTTGTACGACCACTATTACTATAAAACAGCTAAACACAATCCTTCACCACTTTTTCAACGCCCAATTATTGGTGCTTGGAGTTGTCATCAGTGAATCATCAGAATATGGTGGTACGGTGGCGTTCGTAATCGGTATGCATATTATACATTTAGCCACACATTTGCAAGCAAATTTGTATTTTAAAAGTGTTCGGAGATTGTAATATTCAAAAAGTCCAGTTGAACATTTTTGCATACAATGAGCCAATCTAAACTTGTTCAATGTACATACAGTGGCTTTCATTAAATAGGAAGAGAGAACACTGTGAGATGATATCTATTGCTGAATGTTTAAATTCAGTTCCAAGTGCATTTGGAAGTAACCCATGGTCATCCAAATATAGTTCAAGGTGAATTCGGTTTATAGCTTTTGAGAATATTTGATAGATATAAAGCAATGTATCGTTCTTCGCCAAGTACAATTATGCAGATTTGCTGTGGGCACCTACCATTTAGAGAATGGGATATTCCAAACCCGTGTAAAAACTCAATTCTTGTTACCAGGAATCACGTACACGGTAAACCTTGTGTTCAAGATGGACATAAAGAAGGGGAGAAAATGTCATGATCTTATATCACTCAGATATAAATTACAAGGGGAGACAAAAACTTCAATTTCATACCTTGCTTACAAGCGAGACGATGGATGGTGGATGGCTGAATTGTGTCAAATTACGAGTGACCAAAGTGTTGTTGATCTTGAAATTCTGTTTGATGGGTTCGACCAATATTCTTATACTTTCATAGAAGTAGAAGGCATCGAGTTTCGGCCCATAGAGAAAGTAAGATGACAAATTTAGTATTTACATTCTTTGAGAAAGAATATAAGTATCAAGTACAACAAGAATAATGAATAATGATAGTTGCTTCCATATCAACCATTTTACTACTATGGTTATGTTCTTGTACAGGTGGAGCATAAAGATGAGAAGCAACCCATAACAGATTCAGATCCAAAGTGGGAAGAAAAAATGCCAATTTATTATGAACACATAATGAAATGGTCAAAGAATAGTGTGCAATGGGCCACAAAGAAGGAAGCGTACTTCATTATGCGCAAAGGGTTCTTAATCAATGATGGCAATGAGGTAACTGGATAGGAATGATTTTATTACTTTCATTACTGAATTGTAGGTCCATTGTTTCTCATATGTAGTTGTTATGGACCCTATGAATACGGTTCCAATGTTTCAGAGAGAAGATTTACTGAGTTGCTAAATTGGTACTTACACATCTATATTATCTGACAGCGGCTATCTCTCGACAAAAATGGGAAAAAATGCCTTATGTTATCAGCAAAATGTACACACATTCGTTGTCTTTACCCGAATCAAGGTTCTTTTATATCTTCCTGCTAGTTTGCTTGTAGCTATTTCTATCTTATAAAAAATATTTACCATGCGTGAATTAAGATTTAACAGGGGTGTTAGTCATGTCGGGTTGACAGGCTACGGGTTGAAAATGTGCTACCTGAACGGGACCCCTGTTATTATTCATGTGACACCTGTGTTTGTAATCATTGTAAACAGTTCAGTTATCAATAAAACAACGTTATTTGATCCCAATGTTTGTTTGTTTATGTTTGACTTTTTTTGTGTTTTGACTTTTGTTCAAATTCAAACTTTATATCGCTTTCTGGAGAGTTATACGCAAACTGGTGCGTAAACGTAATCAGTTTAATGCGAAAAACACTCTGGAACATCAACATATGCTTAACATACCTTAAATAACCTTTACATAACTTAGAAATAAGTTTTGAAGGCTTTGGTATGGCAAAAACAAGTTAAATCGCCTACAGGGACTAAATTCGACCAACTGCGAAAGTATGACGATTCGTACTAGAACAGATATTCCGGAACATGACCATAAGTTAAACATACCATAAATATCCTTTACATAGCTTAGAAATAGGCTTTGAGGGGTTCGGTGTGATAAAATAAACTTTTGGGTCATCTAGGGATTAAAAGCGTCAAAAAGTGCACAAGTTTGCATTTTCGCGCATAACTTACGTTCTGAATACATCCGGACATCCAAAAATTTATGTAAGCACTAAAATATTTTATCTTAGTGTTTGGCATAAGAAAAATCCATTCGTCGCACAATTTGGATCGTTTTCCGCGCTTATGCGCATTCAGTCGTAATTAACCGAACAACGCAATCATACGACCAAATGAACCAACATCCGGCATATTTCTGAGCATGTTTCATGTCCACAATGTTTAGGCATTATTTTAGGGCCTTAAAGTTGGCTTAACGGGCCTTAAACATGTCGGAAATGGCCTTATAACACAACAGGGACCAAAACTGACATTTTGCAAAACTTGCTAGCTTACGGACCGTAAGACCAACTCCATACGGTCCGTAAGGCAGGGTCAGACAGCAGAATGTTGTTAACAGCTTGATCCAACTATTACCCACTTGTGCACATGGTTTTGGGCAATACTATGGGCTCAAATGGTTTTGTAAAACCAGGGTCTTGAGGTGTAGGGTGGAGATTGAAGCACGGTTTTCGAGGAACGATCTTAACGGTTCTCCGAAAACTATAAATACCCCCCCCATGCCTTGATCAAAACCCACTTGAATTCTTGAGAGTTCTCTAAGTTGAAGTGAGACCACTTCATACCTGAGAATACTTGAGAAATCAAAGCTTTCGGGGACCCTTTGTAAGTGTTCCTTCGTTCTTTTTATTCTTTTAGCGTTAAAAGTCAAACTTTGTTTGACTTTCTGCGTTGACCAGTTTATGGTCAATGCGAAGTTCTTTTGAACTTCATAACGTGAGCGTAATCACGATGGTTATAGTCCCTAGTGACTATACCTACTGATTACCACGTTATCTAGGCTCAGTGACGAGTCGTAGTTTCGGCCAAAATACGTGTTATTGCGTATTTTTTGTAACCAAACTACTTATAGGTATCAAAACCGTTTGTTTTGATACCAAACTTATTTTCTAACTTAGTTAAGCATGTTTTAACATGCTTAGCTCGTCACTTTTAGTTTTGTGCTTGTCTAGGGTCGTAAGGGTAAGCGATCTAATCAATCACTTATACTTTCGAACCCGACCCATTTGGTCGATCATTAGGATCCGACCAAATACATTAGGTGACCATAGTTGTATAGGGAATAACCTTCCGAGGTTATACCTTATGGTCACATCGTTTAAATAGTTGTATGATAGGTAGTTTATATGCCTTAGGTAAATTACCAAAATACCCCTTTGACGCCAAAATTCATTTTAAACACATGTAACATAACTTTTGACATCTAAACTGATTTGGCAACAATATTAAACATGTTAAGGCATATTTTACTTATCATAGGACTAGTTAGGCATTCCGAACGCGTTTAACGCGAACGACGCGTTAAAGTAGCATAAGCTACCTAAACGGGTCGTAACGGGTCGTAAGCACTTAGGTTAGGTTTCATTTTAGAATGAAGGCTTTGTTAAACCATATTACATGAGTTTCCATACTCGGTTGGTTTACGAACCCTCATTCTATCCAGTCCTCCGATTTAGGTCCGGTTTATTAACATAGTTACCTATATTAGGTGCCGTTTGATTTTCGTGATCTCTAGCATTGTTTGGTTGTTACTCAAGGACTACTAAGCAATCTCAAGTGAGTACATAGACCCCTCTTTTACTGTTTTCAAACTGTTTTGGGGTGAAACACATGTACCTACTTGTTACTTTCATGCTTTCCTGTTTTCACATCATATACTTGCTATGTTCATTAGTACAATTATAGTACATGATTTACATTACATTGTTTTGCTATGTATGTTGACAGATAGCATACTTAGTACATTGTTTTACTTTACATTTCTGCTATGTATGTTGACTGATAGCATGCTAGCACATTGAATTACATAACTTTTCTGCTTTGTATGTTAACTAAGCATACTTAGTACGTTGTTTTCATATAACATGTATACAATTGCTATAACATTTGGTTTGCACAAACGGGACTTATATATGTTCATTAACATTTGCTACGCCGCTCGGTTGTAAGTAGTGGTACCATAGGACTTGACAAATCCCATTCCTGACATCCCGGGTTTGTTTGGATGTAAGGAATGACTGAATCCGAAAACATTTCTTTTGATAACTTTGACTAAAAGGGTTATCCGACTGTCTCAAGGCTTGAATGTATGCGTTAACTCACCACATAAGTGTTTATATCAATGTAACATGCAATTACTTTGCAAAACATAACCTTTTGATATATTCAAAATACTTTGTTTTGTACATTTTCTACATTTGGTTTATGTAACAACACATTACTTACCATTCATGACATTTGCTACACATGACTTGACTATATTTGGACTTTCAACATTTGACATGGTTTATACAAGGACTTTTTGACAATTGGTTTAAACATAGACTTTATACATTGGTGGTTTGTTTAAGTGACTTAAGTAACGAGATGTGAGTAATATGATACAAACATGGTGGATACGCCGCTGGTACTTCCTATATATAAGTGCTTGTATTATATTACATATCATAGCGTTATTTAAATCATTCAATTTGGACTTATACATTTTACACAAGCAACACGTTTTTCACAAGACTTTGGTTTACAAACAGTTTACTTTATGCAACTCATCTTACTTGGTTATTCATTTAACCATACACTATTCTCTTATTTATACATATCATCTGATCTTATTGCTTTTCAAATGATTTACAAAACAAATCAATTTACAAGGTTCATGACTAAATTTTATTAAACAATTTCTTAAACTTAAGTCATGAATCCTATCTTTCACAAAACCTATGTATCTCACAGGCATTTGTATGCTGACGTACCTACTTTCACATGTGTTTTCAGGTGCTTTTGCACAGGATGATGATCGTGACACTAGGGCGGACCTGTGCCTTAGAGACTTAAAAATGAAGATATACTTAGTTTAATTATGTTATAAACTCTTTGTTTCTTGTTTAAGACAATGTAACTCTCATGTTTGATAAATAAAAAATAACTTTGTTTGCCATGGATTTGAAACAATTAATTCTGTTACAACACTCCCCGACGTTTCCGCCACGTTTTGTATGTTCTACGTGGTCGGGGTGTGACAGAAGAGTTGGTATCAGAGCCAATGGTTATAGGGAATTAGGTTATTAGTAATGCTTTGACCTAGACTATAACCTTTCTAGGACCCTAACACAAGTTATCTTGTGTTTAGATCTTAAAACATACACTTCACCTATCCTTAGGTGATCACCAAAACAAGAACCCGGTTTTCTAAAACGATTTTTTTGAAAAACAATCTTCTGTTTTTGGATGATTTCTTACAAGGTTTTGAACCCTCTGTTATAAGGTTTTGAATCCCTTTGAATTTTCACAATCTCGTCAAAGTTTTGGGTTTTAAATAGCGTGAACACGTGCAAACTGGAAGGGTGAATGCCTGTACCCTGGGTTTTCTGTCTAAGGCTAGAGTTGTAACACCTCAAAAATTCACGTCCTATATTGTGTTGACACGTGTCATATTTTGAACGTGTGAAACAATGTTCTGAAATGACTAAAGTTGACAGACATGAAAAGTATGAAAATACGAGTTCTAAATGTCAACAGTGAATAAATATAACGTACATTAACCCTACATGATGCTCATACCTCCAGACGAATAAATCATGGATCATACGAAGTTAAATATGGAAGAAAGTGAGAGATTACGAACTACAGGGGTTAAATGTGTCAACATGTTTAAGTTATACCTCTGAGTGACCTTTTAGCAAACCCGAAGCTTTGTAACGGTAAATTATGCTCACTAGAATGCACGATATAAATTTCATAAAGTTTCGTTATCATATGAGGAAGTTATGACCAAATTCGTATTCAAGGGGTTAAAGCGTCAACGTTGAAAGTTTGGACCTTTCGGGTGACAATAAAGTTAACCGGGGACTAAACAAAGTGGGTAAATGTCTTAAAGCCCTTATATGTCAATTTAGAGGGTTCAAAGTGCAAGAAAATAGGTGGATTGACCTTTCGGAGGACCAAGAGCCAAGGATGCAAACTGAAAAAGAGATTTTTGCCCTGATGACATGCTTGCGCACCTCAACAACCATACCCTTGCGGTGCGCAAGGTATGCCTAGATGCAGAAAGTTGGCTGTTGGCTGTTTTAAACGTTACAACTGATCTTTAATCGATTTTCCTCATCCTTCTTGGCCCCTAAACATCTAGGACACTTGTGGGAAGGTTATGGTCAGTAGTAGACTTGTGTGTCAACATTTTGTGGTGATTAAACCACTATAAAAGGGCCATGAGTTGCAACCAAGTTCTTCACACCTTCATCTGCACATTGGAGCATTTCTGGAGCTAAGGACCTCTCTCTAAGCTTCACATTTTGTGCATAGGACTTCAGTAAATTTGCTAATCCTTCCTCGATTAAGTTTAGCTTAGTTTTTAGCTAAAAGTCAAACCGTCGTAATTACGGTTTGACTTCAAGATTAATTAATAATGGCTCAGTCAAATCTCGAATTAAAAGTACCATTAAGTAGGTAATTATGTGGGTAAGAAACCCTTAAAAGGGTTTCCCCTGATTCCCACTCTAACTAGGTCAAATGTCGGGTCAAACGTATTATTAAAAAGTCAACAGGATGTGTATTTTCTAATTTATGCATGATTAGCAATGTAGAACACATACAACCTGTTTGATCATTAATATAACCTGGTAATTAGTGTAAGAACATGTCTAAACATGTTCAACCCGACAATTTACTGTTTAGACCCGGTTCGGAACCGAAGGTCGCAAGGCTTTGACTTTTGCTTTGACTTCAGTTCTGACCCGTTTTGGTATGATTTAGAAATACCTAAGAGCTACATTTGGGCCAGGTTACATGCTAGTATAACCCTCTGTGATTATACACCATGGTTCATTAGTTAACCGATTAATACGCATGATTCCGTTAATTGCTCATATGTTGACCATTATGACCTTATCACCTTAAAATGGGATTTTTGAAAATGTAAAAGAGTAGAAACCTTAATTATTGATATATAAACTTGTATGCAAAATTTGACATCAGTTTGAGGTGTAGATAAAGAGTTATGCTCGTTAGCGTAAAATGAAAGCTTTATGTTAAGTAAACGGCGTAATTAGCATATAGACTAGTTAAGCCTACTTTTTAATATCAAAATCTTTACCCACTGATGTAATATATTATTTTGGGATTTTTGAAGATTTTTAATTAATTTTAGGCTGAGCATAACTTATAGTCGTAGGCTTAATCCGGTAATTGTCGGTTTTGCCCTTACGGGCTATAAAATGAGTTTTACGTATCTAATTGACTCCAAACTTTTTGCTATTGATCACATATGATAAATAAATTATTTTAAGCCTTCTGGAATATAAAAATATCATATTTATGTATCAAACCCGGAAATGGCCTCTAATCGCCTTTTTAAGCGTTTTTAACGCATATTATGTACTAAAACTATTTTGAACATACAAGGGTTGATACCTACTGATATTTGAGGCAAATTATAATATTTTAATAGTAAGCAAAGGTTGTTAAACTCAGACTTCAGTTTTGAGCTTTTCGGCTTATGTGAAATTACCAAAATGCCCCTACGGTGCATAGTTTGGTTATAATTGACGAATTTCACATAAATACTTTATCCTACTGTTATAACTTAGTAAAATAAGTATTTTTGCTGATTACATCAGACCTGTAACTCAGAGGAATACTTAAACTCTTTTATAACCTTGAAAATGACCAAACTACCCCTTCGAGGCATAGTTTGTGTTTAATTTCGTTTCGGGCATAATAAAAGATATCTTACTGATGTCACAACATATTTGAAGCATATTAACTTAGGAAACCTGTAAATGGCTCATATGAATACCTGTTACGCTTGTTACGCATTCGGTTCGGTTTATGTAACTAGTTTACATAAATTAGCCTAAACGAGTCAAACCTTATCGGTTTTATCTCAAAATCCAGAGTGTGTATGAAATACCCATATTAAGCAAGTCTCCGAACTTGTCGGGTCTAAATCACATTCTATCCAGTCTTCGCTTAATAGTGCGTACGAACCGTGTCATTGAAACTAACCGGTCTAAGCTAAGGCTTAATTAAGGACCCGTTAGAAATCTAATAGGCTATTATAAACCTTCGTTCCAGATTAGGAGCCCAGTAAAAGTACTTGCATTTGCTGTATTTGATTGATACTTTGCTCAGGTAAATACTCTTAACTTATTTTCCCTATACGGGCTTGGGATACGGTACTATAAAAGTACCGCTTGGTCGGGTATGTAGTCATTTAAATCAGATTGTGATTAATGTATTTACATTACCCGCTTTATTCTGTATTATTTGATGTATGGCCCTTGGGGGTTAAATGACCATGTCCCGGATATCCTTGGCATTATTTTACGAAATGGCCGCGACCTAAGCACGGGGTGTAGGCGTACACCTGACAGATGCATTATGTAAAAACTGGTAATCCACGTAAAGGAATCAACGTTGTGGGCATTATACCTGTGGCGTGTCAGTTAACTTAAACCGGCTCTTCTAACCGGTGCTAATGGACGGCAAATAAGTAAAACTGTATACAAGATTATTTTAATAATTGTCCCAAGGTATAAAAGATATTTTGCCGAAGTGCAATCAAATCAATTTTCAAACTCTTTTCAAAATGAGTCAGTTGAGTTGTATTTACCAGTGTAAACTGACGTATTTTCCAAAACGGCTAAGTGCAGGTGCTAGACGAAATAGGCTGGCTACTCCAGGCATCATTACTCAAGTCTCGCAAGCTCTAGATGTCAAAGTCTGTTGAACAGTTTTTCTTTTTATATTGATCCGCCTGTGGATCCTTTTACTTTCCGTTGTAATACTTGGATATTACTTTACATTCGGATTGTAATATATATTTACCTTTTGCTTCCGCTGTGCATTTATATAATTGTGTTGTTTGACTATTATGTTACCAACCACGTCACGATACTCCCCACCGGGCCCACCGGCCAAACGTGTGGAAATCGGGGTGTGACAGGTTGGTATCAGAGCCAACACTGAGTGAATTAAACACAAGTCTTTTGTGTTTAATCTCAGTTACACAGTTGCACATTCTTGAGTCTAGACAAGAACATAGGACAAGTTCTAACTCGTTTTATTTGTCCTTATTTGGTTCCTTTGTTATTTTTCTGATTAGCCCTTGCATGGGCGAGTCATTTTTATTAGAAGTCCCGTTTAGGGCAACCACATATACTTGTTTATGTTTTAATGGAATGATTATATTTAAAGTATCATTCCTATATTATAAGATCTACCATTATAATAAAATGGCAAAATCTAAAAAGGACAAGACCTAGCAATATGTCACATTAAGACAAGGGCCAAGATGGTAGTTCCACAAATTAGATTCAGATCCTTATTAACATTCCTTTTGCAAGGTCTACCATTATAATAAAATGGCAAAATCTAAAAAGGACAAGACCTAGCCATATGTCACATTAAGACAAGGGCCAAGATGGTAGTTCCACAATTAGATTCAGATCATCGTTAACATTTCAATTTAGGATTGCTTTGCGTTAAATATTAAAAGAATCTTAAAGGTAAATCCTAGCCTAAATGTTAATGCAGACATGGCCAAGATGGTAAAACCTAGCCTAAATGTCAATGCAGACATGGCCAAGATGGTAAAGCCTAGCCTAAATGTCATTGCAGACATGGCCAAGATGGTAGAACCTATTCAAAAGATTCGAACCTTTGTTAAATAACTTAACGCATATTATCATGCTTGACAAAATGTGATACGATGAAATCACATAAGTCATTCTTAAGTGGGTTATTCTAAATTTCCTTATTTATATAATCATCCCTTATGGATGAAGTGCCCACGGGCTATAATTAACGTCCCCTGACACTAAAGACAGTGGTAGCATACAACTCCCTGTCAAGCAAAGGCAGTGAACAACGTTCGAGCCTAAATACCTTGATTCTACGAGAATCATGACTTATAAATTAAACTTGTCCACGCGACTAAGTCTTTTGTGATATTACTAACTTATAATTTGGGATTAATAGTGAAAATCCTGAATAAAATAAATACCATTCTTTTCCTGCCGGTATAAATATTAAAAGAGAATCTTAAAGGGTATAACCTAGCTTGAATGTCTTTAAAGACCTAGCTAAGATGGTAAGACCTGTTTAAAAAGAGATTCAGATCCTTGTTAACATCTGCAAACATGTTAACACTTCTGACAAAGGTGATGCAATAAAATCATGCTTGTCATCTTTGTATTAGGAACTTCCAAACCCCTTTTAGCATAAGCGATCGATGGAAATCATGGCTAATAAACGTCGAACATGATGTACGCATCAAAACATCCATTCGCGATGTATACCTACGGGCAAAGATGAATGCATGAAAAAGGTAGTTTTTATTTCATAACTTCTTGTCAAGACAATGAACTATGAAATCTTCCGATCCAAAGGAATCATTGATTATGTTTTAAAATTTCCCTAGTGACAAGGCCTCTGAGCCATCAAAAGTCCTTTGGAACAAGCCCTTGTGCTATATATGAGAGATGTCAGTATGACATTGGCAGTCGTGACTCATGTCCCCTGTCTAATAAATATGAAGGATTATATTTCGTTTAAACGCCAAAGATAGTTTATTTAAAAACTTAGGCAATGCATAATCAAATAAATTAAATACTATCTAGTGGCCTATATGGTTTAATTGCACCATGGCTATTTATTCATCAAATTCGACAATTCGTTATATGATTAAACAAATTATTACTACTTGGTTTGTAGCCCCAAAGCTTCACCATGGCTGACTCCTCTGAAGCTCACAATCATCCAACTGATCAGAATGATGATGCAAGACTAAACTTAACAAGCACCGAGTGGCAGGCTATGTTAGATACGGCCGTAAACAAAGCCGTGGACCGCATATTAAAGGGTCATAAGCGAAAGAGCGATAATACCCCAAATAAAGGTTGTAAAAAGGGTAAGACCGGTTTAAACCGTAAACCATCCAAGCCAAAAGAGGCAAAGCCCAAATGCAATAACTGCAGGAAACAACATTCTGGAAAATGCACCATCG
The DNA here is from genome assembly GCA_030545235.1 of Helianthus tuberosus. Lineage (NCBI taxonomy): Eukaryota > Viridiplantae > Streptophyta > Magnoliopsida > Asterales > Asteraceae > Helianthus > Helianthus tuberosus. Next base: position 20,152 of record JARYGA010006459.1, read on the forward strand.
AACCACGTGCTAAATTATGTGGAATTTGCAAAACCAAGGGTCACAAGACTTTGGATTGCAAGAAGATGGAAGATGCGACCTGCCATGGTTGTGGCGAAAAAGGGCACATAAAGACCAGTTGTCCAAAGAAGGCGACTAAAAGAAAAGACACTTTAAATGCGCAAGCTAAGCCTTGTGGAATTTGTAATAAGGAAGGGCACAAGACTTTGGAGTGCCAAGACATAAAGGACGCAACCTGCTATAGTTGCAATGAAATAGGGCACATCAGTACTAACTGCCCTATGGCTGCCAAGGAAGGAATAACTAAGTCTGGGAAGGACTTGAAGGGCAAATAGCAGACCAGTGAAAAGACCAGATGCAGAACTTGTAGGAAATACCACCTCGGGAAATGCAGATTTGAATCTCAACCTCTACCATGTGGAGTCTGCAAGTCCAAGGAGCATAAGACCTTGGATTGCAAGAGATTGGGAGACGCAACCTGCTATGGTTGTAATGAGTAAGGGCACATTAAGACCAACTGCCCTAGATACGCTAAAAAGCCTGAAGAAGCTGAGAAGATCAAAGTTGGAAGGTCTCAACTGGATACTCAAGAGACTGTTCAGGATAACAATGTCACGACAGGTACTTTCCTTATCCATAACGCTCATGCTAGAGTATTAATTGATTCAGGTTTAGATAAGTCTTTTGTAGACGATAGATTTTGTAAATCATTAAATCTGCCTGCTAAAACTCTAAGCGTTAAATGTAAAGTAAAATAAAAAATTGACTGATAGTACCTCAGAGACTGCTTCAGCAATATTAGATGGATGTTTTATATCCATTAGGAATCATTCTTTTCTGATGTCCTCGTTTCCCTTTACTTAATAAAGGACCCGATATAGTGATAGGAATGGGTTGGTCGTCTGGTAGCTAAGCCCATATCGTGGACGATAAGAAGCGAGTAGTTATCAAAACTCCTTATGGTGAGCCTTTGACCACTCAAGGAGATACGTTTGGGTTAAGATGCTGCTAAGTCTCTCATAAGATCTTAAGCTTAGCAAACTTTTAGAAATTTTCCCATAAAAACCCCAGATATTAAGTATAAGGTAAAAGTTACAGACGAAATCAGAAGAATCATTTCTTTTGTTTCTATCAGAAACCTTCAGTCGTAGATTTCTCGAAATGTCCTCTCTCTTAGAGGAAGTGCGCCAGCATATATAGTTGATATCTCTTTAATCTCTATCGATTCCGAATCCCAGATGGTATGATAAAAGCGCCATATGAGGATTGGTGTATCTTAATAAGTTCCATAGATTGCTTCCATGCCTGATCAGTATGGAGGTTTAATGCATGGGACCACAAAGATATTCCGAGAGGTCATATGGTACTAAATTCAGCTAATGGTATTCAAAGGTGATATCCAGAATGGAATTGTCCAAGTAAATGTTTCCGATTAAGAAATTCGTGGACTAGTAACATAAAGGTGTCACTTATTTGACACAAGCAATGATGGGCGAACTGGAGCCTGAGATATGGAAAATCTCTGTAACCTCCTTGTATCTTGATTATCTTCTCCTAAGATTACCCTGTTTACCCCTGAAAGGCAGGTATAATTAAGATTTATATCCCATTTAAGGCTGTATTATTATGAAATCTCCAAGACGGCTAGTACCATCATTGGAAGAATCGAAACCCTGATTAACTAAGTTTTAAAATAGAGGGTTCATATAGCCTAACTCGATATTCTGAGAGTTTGATATTGTTAGATAAGAAAGACGGCTCATTTTGCTTATGCACTCATTACCGCAACCCTATTTTTAACAACAATTGAGAATCGCCATCAACTACCCAGGACCGTTGAGATATTCAACTAGCTATAAGGATTTGCTACTCCTTAAGATTAGTTTTAAGCAAGGGTTGGGATAACCATCCCACCTTAAGATAAGATTTTCTATAATAATTGATATGTAAGTATTAAGGCTGCTCCTTTGGAGACCTTGTATAGATGGAATGTTAAACATCTATTGTTAGATAGAGAATTGGCAAGTCCAATTATTAGGATCTGAAAGTTGCCTAGGAAACAATAGATAAGATCATACAAATCCATAATCGATTGTAAGTTGCCACTATTCGGCAGAAAGTCAAGGATTAATGGAAAGTAGCAACCTTCCTAAATTCTTGTTAAGGAATCGGGTTCAACAAGGGATATCACCCAGGAAGGGTGTGCCAAATTGTTAAATTTTCAGGCTAGTTAAGCTCTGAATATATAGAACCATTCGAAGGAAATCGAATGTATCAAGATTAAATAGCTTACGAGCTAAAACCTATTTAAGGAGCTTGGGGGAGCTCCCAATACATTGCACACTAGTGACTGAAGGATGTGTTTCGCAAATAAGTCAAGAAGCACTATCCCATAATGATATGCAGATTTATGATGTGATGAGCATCCTGTATCGATTGAGGATCGACAGGATTAGAAGCTCCAAAAGAGAGATATGTACCTATTATAAAAGTCAATTGGAGTGCCTTAGAGGCTCAAAGGTACTGAGGAAGATTAAGCTCAATATAAGGCAGAAAATACTTACTTACCTTAACAAATCTCGAGGTCGAGATTTCTTTTAAGGGGGTGAGGATGTAACACCTCGAAAATTCACGTCCTATATTGTGTTGACACGTGTCATATGTTTGAACGTGTGAAAGAATGTTCTGAAAGGACTAAAGTTGACAGACATGAAAAGTATATGAAAATACGAGTTCTAAATGTCAACAGTGAATAAATATAACGTACATTAACCCTACATGATGCTCATACCTCCAGACGAATAAATCATGGATCATACGAAGTTAAATATGGAAGAAAGTGAGAGATTACGAACTACAGGGGTTAAATGTGTCAACATGTTTAAGTTATACCTCTGAGTGACCTTTTAGCAAACCCGAAGCTTTGTAACGGTAAATTATGCTCACTAGAATGCACGATATAAATTTCATAAAGTTTCGTTATCATATGAGGAAGTTATGACCAAATTCGTATTCAAGGGGTTAAAGCGTCAACGTTGAAAGTTTGGACCTTTCGGGTGACAATAAAGTTAACCGGGGACTAAACAAAGTGGGTAAATGTCTTAAAGCCCTTATATGTCAATTTAGAGGGTTCAAAGTGCAAGAAAATAGGTGGATTGACCTTTCGGAGGACCAAGAGCCAAGGATGCAAACTGAAAAAGAGATTTTTGCCCTGATGACATGCTTGCGCACCTCAACAACCATACCCTTGCGGTGCGCAAGGTATGCCTAGATGCAGAAAGTTGGCTGTTGGCTGTTTTAAACGTTACAACTGATCTTTAATCGATTTTCCTCATCCTTCTTGGCCCCTAAACAACCCCTAAACATCTAGGACACTTGTGGGAAGGTTATGGTCAGTAGTAGACTTGTGTGTCAACATTTTGTGGTGATTAAACCACTATAAAAGGGCCATGAGTTGCAACCAAGTTCTTCACACCTTCATCTGCACATTGGAGCATTTCTGGAGCTAAGGACCTCTCTCTAAGCTTCACATTTCTTGCATAGGACTTCAGTAAGTTTGCTAATCCTTCCTCGATTAAGTTTAGCTTAGTTTTTAGCTAAAAGTCAAACCGTCGTAATTACGGTTTGACTTCAAGATTAATTAATAATGGCTCAGTCAAATCTCGAATTAAAAGTACCATTAAGTAGGTAATTATGACCCTTAAAAGGGTTTCCCCTGATTCCCACTCTAACTAGGTCAAATGTCGGGTCAAACGTATTATTAAAAAGTCAACAGGATATGTATTTTCTAATTTATGCATGATTAGCAATGTAGAACACATACAACCAGTTTGATCATTAATATAACCTGGTAATTTGTGTAAGAACATGTCTAAACATGTTCAACCCGACAATTTACTGTTTAGACCCGGTTCGGAACCGAAAGTCGCAAGGCTTTGACTTTTGCTTTGACTTCAGTTCTGACCCGTTTTGGTATGATTTAGAAATACCTAAGAGCTTCATTTGGACCAGGTTACATGCTAGTATAACCCTCTGTGATTATACACCATGGTTCATTAGTTAACCGATTAATACGCATGATTCCGTTAATTGCTCATATGTTGACCATTACGCCCTTATCACCTTAAAATGGGATTTTTGAAAATGTAAAAGAGTAGAAACCTTAATTACTGATATATAAACTTGTATGCAAAATTTGACATCAGTTTGAGGTGTAGATAAAGAGTTATGCTCGTTAGCGTAAAATGAAAGCTTTATGTTAAGTAAACGGTGTAATTAGCATATAGACTAGTTAAGCCTACTTTTTAATATCAAAATCTTTAGCCACTGATGTAATTTATTATTTTGGGATTTTTGAAGATTTTTAATTAATTTTAGGCTGAGCATAACTTATAGTCGTAGGCTTAATCCGGTAATTGTCGGTTTTGCCCTTACGGGCTATAAAATGAGTTTTACATATCTAATTGACTCCAAACTTTTTGCTACTGATCACATATGATAAATAAATTATTTTAAGCCTTCTGGAATATAAAAATATCAGATTTATGTATCAAACCCGGAAATGGCCTCTAATCGCCTTTTTAAGCGTTTTTAATGCATAGTATGTACTAAAACTATTTTAAACATACAAGGGTTGATACCTACTGATATTTGAGGCAAATTATAATATTTTAACAGTAAGCAAAGGTTGTTAAACTCAGACTTCAGTTTTGAGCTTTTTGGCTTATGTGAAATTACCAAAATGCCCCTACGGTGCATAGTTTGGTTATAATTGACGAATTTCACATAAATACTTTATCCTACTGTTATAACTTAGTAAAATAAGTATTTTTGCTGATTACATCAGACCTGTAACTCAGAGGAATACTTAAACTCTTTTATAACCTTGAAAATGACCAAACTACCCCTTCGAGGCATAGTTTGTGTTTAATTTCGTTTCGGGCATAATAAAAGACATCTTACTGATGTCACAACATATTTGAAGCATATTAACTTAGGAGACCTATAAATGGCTCATATGAATACCCGTTACGCTTGTTACGTGTTCGGTTCGGTTTATGTAACTAGTTTACATAAATTAGCCTAAACGGGTCAAACCTTATCGGTTTTATCTCAAAATCCAGAGTGTGTATGAAATACCCATATTAAGCAAGTCTCCGAACTTGTCGGGTCTAAATCACATTCTATCCGGTCTTCGCTTAATAGTGCGTACGAACCGTGTCATTGAAACTAACCGGTCTAAGCTAAGGCTTAATTAAGGACCCGTTAGAAATCTAATAGGCTATTATAAACCTTCGTTCCAGATTAGGAGCCCAGTAAAAGTACTTGCATTTGCTGTATTTGATTGATACTTTGCTCAGGTAAATACTCTTAACTTATTTTCCCTACGCGGGCTTGGGATACGGTACTATAAAAGTACCGCTTGGTCGGGTATGTAGTCATTTAAATCGGATTGTGATTAATGTATTTACATAACCCGCTTTATTCTGTATTATTTGATGTATGGCCCTTGGGGGTTAAATGACCATGTCCCGGATATCCTTGGCATCATTTTACGAAATGGCCGCGACCTAAGCACGAGGTGTAGGCGTACACCTGACAGATGCATTATGTAAAAACTGGTAATCCACGTAAAGGAATCAACCTTGTGGGCATTATACCTGTGGCGTGTCAGATAACTTAAACCGGCTCTTCTAACCGGTGCTAATGGACGGCAAATAAGTAAAACTGTATACAAGATTATTTTAATAATTGTCCCAAGTTATAAAAGATATTTTGCCGAAGTGCAATCAAATCAATTTTCAAACTCTTTTCAAAATGAGTCAGTTGAGTTGTATTTACCAGTGTAAACTGACGTATTTTCCAAAAAGGCTAAGTGCAGGTGCTAGACGAAATAGGCTGGCTACTCCAGGCATCATTACTCAAGTCTTGCAAGCTCTAGATGTCAAAGTCTGTTGAACAGTTTTTCTTTTTATATTGATCCGCCTGTGGATCCTTTTACTTTCCGTTGTAATACTTGGATATTACTTTACATTCGGATTATAATATATATTTACCTTTTGCTTCCGCTGTGCATTTATATAATTGTGTTGTTTGACTATTATGTTGCCAACCACGTCACGATACTCCCCACCGGGCCCACCGGTCAAACGTGTGGAAATCGGGGTGTGACAAGAGTGTTCGTACAAATCCACATAATCGGACCAGTCACTCTTACCTGGGAACTCTTGGGGTGAGTGTTCACTTATAGGCGAGCATGTCTTCGCGATACATTATTTTTCACCCTTTTACTTTGATTAGTCACTGATTGTCGTTTGTTTGCTTTGTGATGCGGACGAATGACCACCATCTTTTCTTTTGTTGATTTTATTTCATCTCATCCTTTTCATTCAATCATCTCACTCGTTTCCTTTCATGTTTCCTCTTTTAGAATGCCTCCTCGACGCGAGAATCAGATAGCTAATGCCGAACTGGCAGAAATTATCGCACAACAAATGGCTGTTGCGTTCCCAAATCTTATTGCTCAATGGAACCAAGCAAACAACAACAACAATGCTCCATGCTATTTCAAGAATTTTAACTCGGCTAAACCTCTCAAGTTTAGTGGTTCTGAAGGAGCAACTGGGCTTCTTCAATGGTTCGAGAGCATTGAGAACACTTTCCGTCACGTTCAGTGTCCTGATAATCGCAAGATCGAGTTTTCTTCGAGTGTGTTTCAGAAGAGGGCTCTTACATGGTGTAACGGGGTTATGAGAGACCGTGGTGCAGAAGTTGCTCTAGCACAAACATGGGCTGAACTTAGGGCAGTTATGGTGAGGGAGTTTTGTCCTAGTCATGAACTGCGAGCTTTGGAAGGAGAGTTTGATGATTTGAAACAAGACAGTGGCGAGCACAGGGCGTATACTGATAGGTATGAGGAGTTGAGTCTGCTTTGCCCGACTATGGTTACCCCACTAGACAAGGCTATCGAAAGGTACATCGATGGTCAACCTGACTCTGTACAAGACATCATTACTGGTAGTAACCCTACCACAGTCCGTCAGGCGATCGAGTTAGCAGCGACATTGACTGAGTCGCATGTTCGAAAGGGAAAGCTACAAAAAAAAGGTGACAAGGGTAAGAAGCAGGCGTCTGACAAAGAAGATAGCAAGAAAGGTCAAAACAAGAATGGAAAGAATTCTGGTTCCTCAAGGGGTTCTAGGAAGCGGAAGGCTTCCCAAAACTATGCCGTTACTGCACAGGCTCAAGCTGCACCAAATCAGCCTGCGCAACCACCCGCCAAGAGGCCTTATCTTGGAAATGCATCTTTGTGCAACAGGTGTAACGACCATCACCTACCACATCTCCAATGTCGTCATTGCACTAACTGTGGGAGAAATGGTCATCTTGCCTCTACGTGCCGCATTCCTGTAAACAAGAATCAGGCAGTTCAGAACCAAGCTCAACAAGTTGCTCAGCCTCTTACTCAGCAACAACAACAAGGTTAAGCTGCACGACCTCATTTTCCTCCTGGTTCGTGCTACAATTGTGGGGATCTGACCCACTACAGAAACCGGTGCCCAAGACTAGTTAACGCCAATCCAAATCAGAATCAGGCTCAGGCTCGAGGTCGAGTCTTTAACATGAATGCACAAGAGGCACAAGCAGACAATGAAGTGGTGGACGGTACGTTCTTTATTAATAATCAGCCTGCATCTGTTCTTTTTGATTCGGGTGCCGATAAGAGTTTTGTGTCATTGTCTTTTGAGCCATTGCTTCTCGTGTCTAGAACGAAACTAGGTAAGCCTTTGACAGTAGAAGTTGCTAGTGGTGAACCCATTGTTCTTGATTATGTTCTTCGCAACTGCCAGTTGAACCTTAACGACCATCTTTTTCCTATTGACCTCACGTCTATGCAACTTGGAAGCTTCGACGTTGTTGTGGGTATGGATTGGTTAGCCAAGCATCGCGCAGAGGTAGTTTGTTTTGAGAAAATCGTTCGTGTGCCACTTTCGACAGGCGAGATCCTACAAGTTCGTGGTGAGAAACTGTCACGGCCCTTGGCCCCGGTTTGACCCGGTCCAGAGCCGCGAGGCAGGAAATACGATGGTATCTAATTAAGTGACAGCGGAAGTCTTTTTAAACAGGATCGATTAATATTAAAACTGCTCGTTTATATATAATATAGGGATAAATCCCATAATTTACAATAAAGTGATTTCACTGGGAAATCTTTATTTCTCAAAACATGTTTCTTTATTTATTTACATTGAGCCACTTTTCTAAGCTTGTAGTGCTCCACGGCACTTTTCCTTTGCTCACAACAGATCACCTGAAACATGTTTGAAAAAGGTTTTGTCAGCAGGGAAATACTGAGTGAATCATTCAGTTTTACTAAAATGACTCGTTTATTATAATTCACAGTATTAAGAGATTACAATGTTTCTGATATCAAACCAACTACCCACAGTATTTGTCACTCGACTCATTTCGGTGACTGTGGTCATATCACCATTGGCTGCCCCAATGAATGACGAATATCACTAATTTAGGTTCGCCCACCTAAAGTGATAACAACAATAGTAATGTGCACAATACCCCACATACCGGCTGTAACTTGGTGATTACATAAACTTAATCACTGTAATTATAACCTTTGAAAATAAGCATGATTTTGAAATTAAATTTGATAAAAAGATAATGACTCACATTGTAGATTTAACGAGCAGAGTATAAGCCTACTGATGAGCCTTGATTAACCTAATTTAAATAACAATGCACACACAAACAGGTTAGTAACTAATACAGCAGTTACGACAATTCACGAGATTAAACCCTCACAACGATTTACAAGTGCAATACTTAACAATTCAGCGGATTCACAACGAATGACAGAGTATAGTCCGTATTCGAACAGTACTCAAACATTCAAGTCGAAATCACGATGAATAACAAAGTATAAACTCAATTTGAGCGGCACTTAAACAATCGTTGGATAGTTATAATCGATCGGACGTTGAATCGTAATAGCGATCGAGTTATTACCCTGATTGTGGCAGCACTTCGTGATTGTGTGTGTTTAGTGAATTGTTTCTGCTATAACTCAGTCTACCTAAATCGAATTTACGTCATTTCAAAGACAGAATTCAAGTCCCAATGCCCAGTATTTATACGTGAAATTAGGTTCCCCCGCGTGTCGCGGGAGATGATGATGATACTGTCGCGACTCGCCTGGGGTACATATCTACTCTAGGGTAGCCTTGTCACTAGTATAGGCTTGATGAATCGACAGTTCGTTAATTTGAAACCTATACAACGCATTTTAGAGATAATTATCAACTTAGGGTTTACCCCCCTTTAGTTTTAGGGGCCCTAATCCTGATTCTAAATATTCTGAAAATTTTAGGGTTTGTGCAGAATTACTTGGGTTTCTCAATTAGGGTTTCCTATTTAGACAATTTAATTAAATAGATATGACTTTTGATAAGAGTTGTTACATTCTCCATACCTTAATAAAAATCTCGTCCTCGAGATTTACTGGAATAAATGAGGATACTTTCTCTTCATTTCTGATTTCAGCTCCCAAGTATATTCAGCTCCTCTCTTTGAATCCCATTTGACTTTGACTAAAACTAGTCGTTTATGTTTGAGAAACTTAATCTTTCGATCCTCAATTTGAAGAGGTTTCTCAACAAATTTCAGCTTTTCGTTTACCTCTATATCTTGAAGAGGTACTACCAGTGATTCATCTGATAAGCATTTCTTGAGATTGGATACATGAAATACATCATGTACTCCAGCTAATTCTTCTGGTAGTTGTAAACGATAAGCAACTGGTCCTATACGTTGGATCACAGAAAATGGTCCTACGTACCTTGGACTTAGCTTTCCTTTCTTACCGAATCGAACAACTCCTTTCCAAGGAGAAACTTTTAATAATACTTTATCTCCGACTTGAAATTCTAACGGCTTGCGACGATTATTTGCATAGCTCTTCTGACGATCTCGAGCTGTTTTCAGTCTTTCCTTAATCTGAGTTATTTTGTCAGTAGTTTCTTGCACAATTTCTGGACCTGATAATTGACTTTCTCCTATTTCTGCCCAACAAACAGGAGTTCTGCATTTTCTCCCATATAGTGCCTCGAATGGAGCAGTTTCAATACTTGAATGATAACTATTATTATAGGAGAATTCAATTAATGGTAAGTGATCGTCCCAATTTCCACCAAAATCTATTACACATGCTCTAAGCATGTCTTCTAGAGTTTGGATTGTTCTTTCACTTTGTCCATCTGTTTGTGGATGATATGCCGTACTCAGATTTAGTCGAGTTCCCATAGCTTGCTGGAAACTTTTCCAAAAATGGGAAGTGAAACGACTATCTCTATCTGATACAATGGAGAGTGGGACTCCATGTAAAGATACCACTTCGTCTACGTACAACTTGGCTAACCTTTCCATGCTAAAGGTTTCCTTTATTGGTAGAAAATGAGCTGATTTGGTTAATCGATCCACAATTACCCAAATCGCATCATTACCTTTTCTTGTTTTAGGCAACTTAGTAACAAAATCCATTGTTATAAGTTCCCATTTCCATACAAGCATTTCCAATTGTTGTAGTAGTCCTGAAGGTTTCTGATGTTCTGCCTTAACTTGTGAACAAGTAAGACACTTAGAAACATATCTTGCTATATCTTTCTTCATTCCTATCCACCAGAAGTTCTTTCTTAAATCTTGGTACATCTTATTGTTTCCTGGATGCATAGTATACCTAGATTTATGGGCTTCCTCTAAAATCTTATTTCTTAATTCTCCTTGCTTAGGTACCCAAATTCGTTTCTTGTGGAATCTCCAAATTCCATCATTTCCTTGCTCTAGTTCCTTTATATAACCTTTCATTCCTTCAGCATCGTCCTTGATTGCTGTTTCCTGAACTTTCTTTAATTGTTCCATTAAATCTACTTGTAGATTTAGTCTAAGAGCACGGACTCGCTTTTGTTTTTCCTGATACTTACGACTTAAGGCATCTGCAACTACGTTTGCCTTTCCTTCGTGATATTGAATATCACAGTCGTAGTCACTTAATATTTCCATCCATCTTCTTTGCCTCATATTTAACTCTTTCTGCCCAAATATATACCTTAAACTCTTATGATCTGTATAAACAGTAAACTTACTTCCATACAGATAATGTCTCCAGATTTTAAGGGCAAAAATTATGGCTCCTAATTCTAAGTCATGAGTTGTATAATTTTCCTCGTGCTTTTTCAACTGCCGGGAGGCATACGCAATTACCTTCTTGCGTTGCATTAACACACATCCGAATCCTAATTTTGAAGCATCACAATATACTTCAAAATCTTCTGTGCCTTCAGGTAATGCTAAAATTGGAGCATTCGTCAATCGGTGCTTTAAAATCTTAAAAGCTTCTTCTTGCCTAGATCCCCATTCAAACTTAGCGGCTTTACAGGTTAACTTAGTCAAAGGTACAGCTATCTTAGAGAAATCCTTAATAAATCGTCTGTAGTATCCAACTAAGCCTAGAAAACTTCTAATTTCCATAGCTGTTTGTGGGACCTTCCATTTGGTGATTGCTTCTATTTTAGCAGGATCTACGTGAATTCCTTCGTGATTCACCATATGTCCTAGGAATTGCACTTCCTTTAACCAAAATTCACATTTCGAGAATTTGGCATAAAGCTTTTCTTTTCTTAACAAAGTTAAGAGTGCATGCAAGTGTTCGCAATGTTCTTCCTGACTTTTGGAATAAATAAGTATATCGTCGATGAATACGATTACAAATTTATCCAAGTATGGTTTACAGATCCGATTCATCATGTCCATAAATGCTGCTGGAGCATTAGTTAATCCAAAGGGCATGACTGTAAACTCATAATGGCTATACCTAGTTCTGAAAGCAGTTTTAGGTATGTCTTCTTCTTGTACTTTTAACTAGTGATATCCGGATCTTAAATCTATCTTAGAAAAATACCTAGCGCCTTGAAGTTGATCAAAAAGATCGTCAATCCTAGGTAATGGGTATCGATTCTTAATTGTAACTTTATTCAATTCTCTATAACCGATACACATTCTCATTGATCCATCTTTCTTTTTCACAAACAACACTGGCGCTCCCCAAGGGGATGAACTAGGTTGTATAAATCCTTTGCTTAATAATTCATCTAACTGCTTTTTCAATTCTAGCATTTCGGTGGGTGCTAATCGATAAGGTGCCTTAGCTATTGGTGTAGTACCCGGAATTAGATGGATTCTAAACTCTACTTCTCTATCAGGTGGTAACCCAGGTAACTCTTCTGGAAAGATGTCTGGGTATTCTGAAACTATAGGGATGTCTGAGAGTTCCTTACTTTTAGTGTTAATGATTACCGAAATCATATACACCATTTCTTGTTTTCTTGAATAACTAGCCAACTTTATTACTGAAATGAATTTCAGTGGCTTCCGTGGTTTATCTCCTGTAATTAAAATTACCTCTCCTGTGGGAGTACGGATTTCTACAGAATTCTTATCACAAAGGATTCGAGCATGGTTGGCTATCAACCAATCCATTCCTAGCACTACATCGAATCCGGCTAACTTCATAGGTAACAGGTTTGCAGAAAATTTATGGCCTAACAGTTCTATCTTTCCTTCTTGCAAAACCTTATTTATGTTAACAGAATTCCCGTCTGCCGTTTCGACTGTAAAAATTTGCCTAAGGGTGGTTAAGGGTAAGTTAAGGGCTTGGCAAAATGAAGTATTGATAAAACTTTGGTTTGCACCAGAGTCAAATAATACTTTTGCATAAACGTCGTGGACCAAGAACGTACCAGCTATGATGTCAGGGATTAGTTCAGCTTCTTGAGTAGTTAGCTGGAATGCTCGGGCATTCTTCTTTGTTGTTCCATCAGCTGGTTTGCCTTTATTGTTTGCGGTTTTAATCAATTTAGGACATTCTGTTTTGTAATGTCCTGTTTCTCCACAGTTATAGCAGACTATGGTTTTCTTTTTGCCAGTTTCTTCACTATGTCCTGCCATTTTGCAAAAGTTGCAAATTACATTACATTTTCCAAAATGATTCTTTTTGCAATTTCTGCAAAAAGGCGGTTGTGCAGATTGTCTCCTTCCTCTTTTCTTGAACCTATTATTATCATTACCCACACGAAATCCTTGGGTAATCTTTTGAGCCAATTCCTTCTTTCGATCTTCTTCTCTTGTGCGCACTAGTTCATCAGTTAGGGTATTAGCTAGTTCCACAGCATCGTCAATAGTGCGAGGTCTCGCAGCTTTAACGATGTTACGAATTTCACTAATTAATCCCCAAATGTAACGGGAAATGAGTACCGGTTCTGGCGAAGCCAGTGTTGGTACCACTCTAGCATATTCAAAGAATGTCGAAGTATAACCACGACACTTTATGCCTACCATACGATGGTTTAAGAACTTATTTGCCATTTGTTCCTTTTCATATTCAGGACAATATTTTCTTTCTACAAGAATTTTAAATTCTTCCCAGTTCATAGCATAAGCCATCCTTCTTCCTTTTGCTTGTAGCACCGTGTTCCACCACTCTAGTGCCCCTTCTTTGAACAAATTTGACGCATACATAACCTGATCTTCTTCGGAACACTTACTTATTGCAATTACTGCTTCGGTTTTCTCTAACCAACGCAGTACTGCAGTTGCTCCTTCGTTACCTGCAAATTCAGCAGGTTTGCAAGCAAGAAATTCTTTGAAAGTGCAACCAGGTGTTGCGGCTTTCATTTTCTTAGGAGGTGGAGCCTGTCGTAAATTATTATCTTCATGATTGCCGCCTCCATTTACACTATTACTAAAATTTTCTTCCTGAGTACGTTTACTTGGAATGATTTGTTGTGGTTCAACAGGTTTCTGAGCAGCAGCCACGATTGCTGGAATAGCATTAGCTATCCCTTGAGTGATAATGTTTTCAATATCTTGTCTAGTCATATACTGGTTTTCCTTATTTTGTTCAGATTGATTCCCTTCATTAACTGGTTCATTACTAGCGTTTTCCATCTGATAATTATTATAAATATAAATATAACTATTAGTATCAAATAATTGTAAATAAAACAATTACACAGAAGTACATAAAATCTTATAACACAGATATCTATCCAAAATCGTCGATGTTTCGACTTCTATTTTGCTTTATATATTATATAGGCATCCATACACACTGTTTATCTTACAATGTTTTATTTCCCATTTTTACAGAGTTATAATTAACTATTATTATTATTATTATTATTATTATTATTATTATTATTATTATTATTATTATTATTATTATTATTATACAAACATTCTTCCCAACCCCACTATTCTTTGGTCAACTGGCAGTTTAGTAGCGACGCTCCCTTTCGTCGTACTTCCAGGAAATTTGTTCCCCCATTTCCCGGATCCTATTCCCTGTACCTATCAGCTCTTCACCGAACTGGCGGAGTTCGGCTAAGTTTTCATTGCTCATTGGAGGATTGGGGATAGGTTCTGGATCAAACTGTGGAAGGAAAGAATAAGGACTGTTGATGATATTTTCAAATTGCCAGTCATTTGTCCACCATTCTTCCATTTGACCTAAAGGTCGAGTGTGGATTAGTGGGTCTGGAATAGCTGGTTCCAGATTTACAGGAAGTTGGGTTTCGGCTAGGTAAGGATATAGATTATTATGGATAGGGCTAATGACATCACAATTTGCCAGTAGACGGTCTATTTCGTCTTGAAATGTGATTTCTTCAGTTTGTCTAGAACTCTCTCCAATTTCTATTCCTTTTTGTTTATAATCTTTCCTGATTTCTATCTCTGCTGGTTTAGAACTTTCTCTGATTTTGATTCCTTTTCCTTTGTCTATAGGGTTTTCTATTTTAGGGAGTTTCCTAGTAGCTGGCTTTCTCCTGCGCACTTTCCTCCATCCTACATATCTTCTTCTCTTTTTAAGTTTTGCTTTTTCCAGCGGTGGAGCTTGGAATTCCAGAGGTTCCTCTATGTCAGCAATATAACCAGTAAAGTCGTGGGAGACTTCAATTGGTACTGGGTAGAGGTTGAGATTCTGAAATGCTTCCGATATCTCACTCATGCTGGATAGCATATATGCAAAATGCACAAAAATGCTAAGTTAAAACTTTGGAACAAAGTTTTACAAATAAAAATTAAAGTTTTATTGCATACTGATTTGTACAAAAGACTACTGGAAAGAGAACTCACTATAATTTATTTATTAACTGGGTATTAATTTTCTAATAAACCAGGCTTATTGATAGTTTAGAGGTTTGCATTTTCTGCTACGGTAGCTAGCATATAAAGGTTTGCCCATTTTTCATCTAATGTGTCTTCCCAAGGTGACCTATTGCCTAATTCCTTAATTTCTGAATTAAACCTCACTTTCTTGACTTGGGGTTTCTTTATTTTCTCCTGTCCCTTTCTAAGAATCAAATTTCTTTTATCTCGGGTGAGAGGATTTTCATAATTTGCTTTACGGACAAAAATCCCTTCTTCCAGATCCGCTGGGTGTTTGGAGGAAGAGGTTCCTTTTTCTGTGGGTGCAGTATCTAATTTGTGGTAGATAGCAGAAATCTTTTGTTTACCCATACTGTAACTCAACAATTAATCAGTTAATAAAACATGTTTTCACAGAATAGCAATTAAATTTCATAAGTATTTCTCAATTATTTTAATAGGCTAAAATCAATAGTAAGCTTAAATCAGTGGCTCTGATACCAACTTTTCCTGTCACGGCCCTTGGCCCCGGTTTGACCCGGTCCAGAGCCGCGAGGCAGGAAATACGATGGTATCTAATTAAGTGACAGCGGAAGTCTTTTTAAACAGGATCGATTAATATTAAAACTGCTCGTTTATATATAATATAGGGATAAATCCCATAATTTACAATAAAGTGATTTCACTGGGAAATCTTTATTTCTCAAAACATGTTTCTTTATTTATTTACATTGAGCCACTTTTCTAAGCTTGTAGTGCTCCACGGCACTTTTCCTTTGCTCACAACAGATCACCTGAAACATGTTTGAAAAAGGTTTTGTCAGCAGGGAAATACTGAGTGAATCATTCAGTTTTACTAAAACGACTCGTTTGTTATAATTCACAGTATTAAGAGATTACAATGTTTCTGATATCAAACCAACTACCCACAGTATTTGTCACTCGACTCATTTCGGTGACTGTGGTCATATCACCATTGGCTGCCCCAATGAATGACGAATATCACTAATTTAGGTTCGCCCACCTAAAGTGATAACAACAATAGTAATGTGCACAATACCCCACATACCGGCTGTAACTTGGTGATTACATAAACTTAATCACTGTAATTATAACCTTTGAAAATAAGCATGATTTTGAAATTAAATTTGATAAAAAGATAATGACTCACATTGTAGATTTAACGAGCAGAGTATAAGCCTACTGATTAGCCTTGATTAACCTAATTTAAATAACAATGCACACACAAACAGGTTAGTAACTAATACAGCAGTTACGACAATTCACGAGATTAAACCCTCACAATGATTTACAAGTGCAATACTTAACAATTCAGCGGATTCACAACGAATGACAGAGTATAGTCCGTATTCGAACAGTACTCAAACATTCAAGTCGAAATCACGATGAATAACAAAGTATAAACTCAATTTGAGCGGCACTTAAACAATCGTTGGATAGTTATAATCGATCGGACGTTGAATCGTAATAGCGATCGAGTTATTACCCTGATTGTGGCTGCACTTCGTGATTGTGTGTGTTTAGTGAACTGTTTCTGCTATAACTCAGTCTACGTAAATCGAATTTACGTCGTTTCAAAGACAGAATTCAAGTCCCAATGCCCAGTATTTATACGTGAAATTAGGTTCCCTCGCGTGTCGCGAGAGATGATGATGATACTGTCGCGACTCGCCTGGGGTACATATCTACTCTAGGGTAGCCTTGTCACTAGTATAGGCTTGATGAATCGACAGTTCGTTAATTTGAAACCTATACAACGCATTTTAGAGATAATTATCAACTTAGGGTTTATCCCCCTTTAGTTTTAGGGGCCATAATCCTGATTCTAAATATTCTGAAAATTTTAGGGTTTGTGCAGAATTACTTGAGTTTCTCAATTAGGGTTTCCTATTTAGACAATTTAATTAAATAGATATGACTTTTGATAAGAGTTGTTACAGAAACCTTCTGGTGGTCTCAAACTCATGTCTTGTTTTAAAGCTCGGAAGTATCTGCGGAAGAACTATGTGGCCTTCTTGGCACATGTTGTAGCAGATAAGGGCAAAGGTAAGTCTATTCAAGATATCCCTGTTGTTCGGGATTATCCTGATGTGTTTCCTAAAGAGTTACCTGGTCTACCCCCAGCACGCCAAGTCGAGTTTCGTATTGATCTCGTACCTGGTGCAAATCCCATTGCCAGATCTCCATATCGTCTTGCACCATCTGAGATGCAAGAGTTGGCTAAGCGGCTTCAGGAACTCTCTGACAAAGGTTTTATCCGTCCTAGCTTTTCACCTTGGGGTGCTCCCGTTCTTTTTGTCAAGAAGAAGGATGGATCTTTTAGGATGTGTATCGATTATCGTGAGCTTAACAAGCTTACCATCAAGAATCG
The DNA here is from genome assembly GCA_030545235.1 of Helianthus tuberosus. Lineage (NCBI taxonomy): Eukaryota > Viridiplantae > Streptophyta > Magnoliopsida > Asterales > Asteraceae > Helianthus > Helianthus tuberosus. Next base: position 37,760 of record JARYGA010006459.1, read on the forward strand.
ATACCCCCTACCTCGCATCGATGATCTCTTTGATCAGTTACAAGGTGCTTCTTATTTTTCGAAGATTGATCTGCGTTCTGGGTATCATCAACTTCTTGTGCATGAAGAAGACATTCCCAAGACAGCGTTCCGCACTCGTTATGGGCATTATGAGTTCACAGTCATGCCATTCGGTTTGACTAATGCTCCTGCTGTTTTCATGGACTTAATGAATAGGGTCTGCAAGCCTTATTTAGATAAGTTCATCATTGTTTTTATTGATGACATCTTGATTTATTCTAAGACGCGAGCTGATCATGAGCAACATCTTCGTCTTACTTTGGAACTCCTAAAGAAAGAGCAATTTTTCGCCAAATTCTCTAAGTGCGAATTTTGGCTTAAAGAAGTTCAATTTTTAGGACATATTGTCAACGAGCAAGGTATTCATGTCGATCCCTCCAAGATCAGTGCGATCAAGGATTGGGATACGCCTACTACCCCTACTGAAGTTCGTTCTTTTCATGGTCTTGTGGGTTATTATCGCCGCTTCATTGAAAACTTCTCGAAGATTGCAATTCCTCTAACTGCTCTACCTCAGAAGGACAAACCATTTGATTGGGGATTCAAACAAGAGGAAGCTTTTCAAAACTTGAAGCAGAAACTTTGTAACGCGCCTATTCTGACCTTGCCTGAGGGCAATGATGATTTCGTCGTTTATTGCGATGCATCTAAATTGGGTCTTGGCTGTGTTCTAATGCAAAGGAACAAAGTCATAGCCTATGCATCAAAGCAATTGAAGATACATGAAAAGAACTACACCACTCATGATCTTGAGTTAGGTGCAGTTGTCTTCGCTCTTAAGATCTGGAGACACTATTTGTACGGTACTAAATGTGTGGTTTTCACGGACCACAAAAGTGTTCAGCATATCTTCAATCAGAAAGAACTCAACATGAGGCAACGACGTTGGGTTGAGCTCCTAAACGACTATGACTGCGAAATTCGCTACCATCCTGGTAAGGCGAATGTCGTAGCCGATGCTTTGAGTCGTAAGGAACGTACTAAGCTTCATTGTGTTCGTTTTCAATCTGATATTCAAGCTCGATCCGATATCTAAGCCCGCATTTCTCAGGCTCAACACACTTGTGTTTCACAAGGTTTGATGGATAAGGAATTTCCCTATCACATAACACCTGATCTTGAACTGAAGGACAATGGATCGTATTACTTCATGGACTGTTTGTGGGTCCCAAGCCAAGATGATTTTCACACCTTGTTTATGGATGAAGCCCATAAGTCTCGTTATTCTATTCATCCTGGCTCAGATAAGATGTATAAGGATCTTCGTACTCAGTATTGGTGGCCTGGTATTGTAACACCCCAAAACCCGAATGTTTATATTCGTTAAATGTTATGCTATGGTACATTAAGAAATAAATGACTAGGTTATTTAACCTAATAAAGTGTATGATAAAAACTATTTAGAAGATGAAAGTCATGCCAAACATGTTTAAGTGGCAAACATTGAGGGGTTAAATGGAATAGGGTGAAAGTTTGGTTACTAAATAACAAAACACACACACAAACACACATAGTGTGTTCGTGAAAGAGCAGGAAGCTCCCATGGAGCCAAGAACCCTAACTTCATCTATTCCCTCAAATTGGAAGGCTAAACGAAGCTCAAATTCATAACCAAACACGGATTAATGATCACCTTCACAAGGGGATCGTAAGGTATGTCTTAGATTCGAGATTGGTGATGATGCACGAAATGGGTTATGTTGTAAATCACGAATTTGTATGAAATTGAGCATGAGTATGTGTTAGATTCATCATTTGGAACATGGATTATGCATGAATTAGGTTAATTTGATGTTTAAGGGTGAAACCCATTAGTTATGGTAAGAATGATGATTTGAATCATCATCCATGTCTAATTCTTGTGGAATGTTGATGTATTTTTATTTGTATGATGGATTCTTGTTAAGAGGAATTAAAAGAAATGTGATACTAGTATGTTTGATGTTCATGCATGTATGATCCATGTTGGTTAGAAGGAAGAAATTGATGAATTATGTATAAGATTAGAAGAATATGCATAAATTAGTTGTACATGGTGCTAAGATAGTGGTACGCACACCAAGTGTTTGATGAAATGCCTAGGTGAGCTTAATAGATGAAATTGTATGTAAGCAAAAGATGATATGTATATAGTGATGTCCGTATAGTCGATTATAATGTTACGGGTATATAATGAAAAGTCAAAAGTTAAAGTAAATGGACCGTTGACTTCTAAAAGTCAACTGTCATGTTGTCATAATTGTAAGACTAAAGTAAGTTATATGATGCGTGTTAGACGTATGTGTGTCTAATGCGATGACATTACGGACTCCACGAGTTGGAAATGATATGAATTTGGTTACATGTATTATGCTTGTTAGTTGTGACTAAAGAAAGTCAAATGTGAAATATGCGATTACTATGATCGTTAACATGTACAATTGTGTATGCTAATGTGAATATGATTTGGTGACATGAAAGTATAGGAATCATGTCGAGAAGGACTCAAGCATGAAAGGCTAACGGGTCAAAAGGAGGCAAGATAACGGACACGAACTCGGACGCACGAGGTAAGTGATTTCTGTAATCACTTCGTAGTACAAGTAAGTAATGAAGTGTTGTAATGAATTAAACATGATGTTCGAGGTCAAATATGTGTTTAAGGTCTTTCGTCATAAATGATGGGTTAATGTTGACTAAAATGCCCTTGATGGGTATTTTGGGGTAAACGATCTTAAAAGTAGCTTAGAAACAAGTTTTCGATTAGTGTAACGTTTGGACAAGTATGGTAGTAGGGATGATGGTTTGGTTAGTCATAGACCAAATTAATGCGTGAATACCCTTAACGGGTCGAAATGAGCATATGAATGATAATGTGTTAAAAGGAAGCAAGATATCCAAGAGTTCAGTAATTTATGATAGATGTCATGGATATCATTATGTGTATAAGAGGATATGGTAAAACGAACAAGTTACGTTGACGAATGCATGAACGAGTCAAGGTTGGGAAAAAGGGTAATAAGCCGAAGAGATAAAAGTCTGAAATTTTGTTAATCCGGATGTCGGATCTTAACTCCAAAAGATGGAGAATTAAATTACGGACGCGTAGGAAAAAGAATCGGGTAAAACGGACCAATAACGAAGAAGTTATGACCGTTTACGTGAAACGCGGACGTGTTGAAATCTGCAGCACTGCAGCAACAAACATTCTGTTTGTTTGATGGCGTCGCGCTACGCGACGGCCCGTCGCGCTACGCGACGGGGTGGCTGTTTGTCGAAAGTTGCTTGTTAGCTCCGTTTTGTATCGGGAACTCGTTTAAACGCGTTTTAAGTCGCGTATAACTAGTTTAACTCATGTTTTATGACCATTAGGGTAAGCGTATGTGTGAATGTATAAAGGTGGGATGACATGATCGTGCGTGACGATATAGGTATGTTGGTTCCCCTTGGGATCCCATACCCCAGGTAAGAATCCCACCTTAGGTTCCTGAATCTTAAAGCGGGATCCCATAGCCCAGGTAAGAGTCCCACCTCAGGTTCCTGAACCTTAAAGCGGGATCCCATAGCCCAGGCAAGAATCCCACCTTAGGTTCCATTTAGGAACCTTAAAGTGGGATCCCGTACCCCAGGTAAGAATTATTAATTTAATTCTCATTGGCAATCGCCCTTATGTGGATAAGCAAGCATGTATGTATGTATGAGTATATACGGGGATGTAATGATGTAGGAAGGGTTTGTATGCATGTAGATGTGTATGTATGTATGTATAAAGACATGTATGAGTGTATGCATGTATGAAATGATGTAGGAAGGGTTTGTACGCATGTAGATGTGTATGTATGTATGTATAAAGACATGTATGAGTGTATGCATGTATGAAATGATGTAGGAAGGGTTTGTATGTATGCAGATGTGTATGTATGTATGTATAAAGACATGTATGAGTGTATGCATGTATGTAATGATGCAGGAAGGGTTTGTATGTATGCAGATGTGTATGTATGTATGTATAAAGACCAGCATGAGTGTATGCATGTATGTAAAGTTGTAGGAAAGATATGTACGTATGTAGATGTGTATGTATGTACGTATGTAAGTACGTATGTATGCATGATTTAGACACGTTGAGGGTTAACGTTATTAATGGTGTACCTCGAGAATGAAAAGTAATGCAGGTACATTATTGAAGCCTCACCAGGAAATGGATATGCAGATGAAATGCTTAAAGCTTAAAAGATGACGAAGTGTGAAGTGTACGCGAATGAACTTTGTTTCTTTAATGTGTGCTAATGTTATGAATGTATGTGGTGAATGCAGGTTGTATGGATAATGAGCGATTATCAGAAGGATTAGGGATTGAAGACCGAGTCACTAGAGAGATTGTACGGGGACGTTGAATGTAAAATGTAGTAAACGTAAGCTATGTTTTTAATTAGTAAATAAGAGGATGACGGATTTATGAATAAGAATTATGTTAAAGTTAAATTTTAAATAAGTTGAGGTATTTATAATGAAAGAAATTTTATGGTTCGTGTTTCCGCTGCGACTTTTGCCATGTAGTATTTAGGGTGTAACAAGTTGGTATCAGAGCCCTGGTTTGAGAGAATCAAGTGTAAGAAGGTAAGTGCTTGAACTCAAACCTGTGTGCTCTTGTGATAAGAAACCCGTACAATCCAAGACTCGGTCAAGATCCAAAGGTAAAAGAGAATGCAAGTATGTACTTATGTACACGCATAAAGAAACTGACTGTTTTGTATATGCAAAGTAAGTATAAGCGTTTGAAGAGGATGATCCGCGAGTGCGGTCAAGTACCGACACCAAGGCATGAAATAAGATAAAGTTGAACCCAGGTACGTAAACTCAATATGTCGGTATATGAAATGGTAAAATGCATTAAGGGAAGAAAAATGCTAAATGAAGGACCATGATGGTATAGTAAACATGTTTTGAAAAATGATACACGTGCCGAAACCTAATTCTTCGGACATAAGGTGACAATTACACGAAGACACGAAACTAGTATGTGGATTGTGTACCTGGCCAGTACACGTGAAGCATATGACGTTCGTGGGACCGTGATAATTAATACAGGTATGTCCGTTAGAATTAAGTAGTAGGTGGACGTGAGGGTGAAGAGAAATGTAAGACTCTCAAGAATGAGAGTATCAAATGCTATGCTAGAATCCGCGAGACGGATTCGAAACATGAAATGCTATGCTAGAATCCACGAGACGGATTCGAAACATGAAATGCTATGCTAGAATCCGCGAGACGGATTCGAAACATGAAATGCTATGCTAGAATCCGCGAGACGGATTCGAAACATGAAATGCTATGCTAGAATCCGCGAGACGGATTCGAAACATGAAATGCTATGCTAGAATCCGCGAGACGGATTCGAAACATGAAATGCTATGCTAGAATCCGCGAGACGGATTCGAAACATGAAATGCAATGCTTGAACCGCGAGACGGATTCAAGGGATGAAAAGCGTATATGCAATGTTTGAATCCGCGAGACGGATTCAAAGAATGAAAGATATGAATGCAAATGCTTGAACCCGCGAGACGGATTCAAGGGATGAAAAGCGTATATGCAATGTTTGAATCCGCGAGACGGATTCAAAGAATGAAAGATATGAATGCAATGCTTGAACCCGCGAGACGGATTCAAGGGATGAAAAACGTATATGCAATGTTTGAATCCGCGAGACGGATTCAAAGAATGAAAGATATGAATGCAATGTTTGAATCCGCGAGACGGATTCAAGAGATGAAAAGCGTATATGCAATGTTTGAATCCGCAAGACGGATTCAAAGAATGAAAGGCGTAAATGCAATGTTTGAATCCGCGAGACGGATTCAAAACATAGAAGGTACGAAAGGTATGAATAATGTGTTCGAATCCGCGAAACGGATCTAAGATATAAAAGACGGAACTAGTCTACATAAGAAGAAGTCAATAGCTTGACCATGTATGCGTCAAACAAGTCATAAAAGTAATGTAAAGCAAAAGAACAAAAGAATGATAGGAATGAAAATATCCGAATGTGCAAGTAACGTGAGGATATGTATGGTACAAAAGATTATAGAAGCGTAGATTGATGTTAGCTACGGAGTTAAGCACGTAGGTGTGACTATGAAATGGTAGTTTTGTTGTGATAACAAAACAAGGGTTAAATGTTATGCAATGCGTCTATAGAATGAAATCTTAAAGGATGAGATGAAGGTATTTAATCTGTTATAAAATGATCATATGAGTGTAAGCATTATTATAAGTTTGAATAAGAATGTATATTAACCTGTTTTTAACGGGTCAAAGGAAATGAGAATGTTATATGAAAGTATGCCATGGAAAGTACAGCCTTGTTAAGAAGAAAAAGCAAATTGCATGAATAATTAAGAAATGAGTTAGGATGGTTACTTATGATTATGATGCGACTATGAAGTCAAACATGAGTGTGTGTGTGTAAGAGGAAACGAGAAAGGTTTCGGGGATGAAACCTTATTTAAGGGGGGTAGACTTGTAACACCCCAAAACCCGAATGTTTATATTCGTTAAATGTTATGCTAAGGTACATTAAGAAATAAATGACTAGGTTATTTAACCTAATAAAGTGTATGATAAAAACTATTTAGAAGATGAAAGTCGTGCCAAACATGTTTAAGTGGCAAACATTGAGGGGTTAAATGGAATAGGGTGAAAGTTTGGTTACTAAATAACAAAACACACACACAAACACACATAGTGTGTTCGTGAAAGAGCAGGAAGCTCCCATGGAGCCAAGAACCCTAACTTCATCTATTCCCTCAAATTGGAAGGCTAAACGAAGCTCAAATTCATAACCAAACACGGATTAATGATCACCTTCACAAGGGGATCGTAAGGTATGTCTTAGATTCGAGATTGGTGATGATGCACGAAATGGGTTATGTTGTAAATCACGAATTTGTATGAAATTGAGCATGAGTATGTGTTAGATTCATCATTTGGAACATGGATTATGCATGAATTAGGTTAATTTGATGTTTAAGGGTTAAACCCATTAGTTATGGTAAGAATGATGATTTGAATCATCATCCATGTCTAATTCTTGTGGAATGTTGATGTATTTTTATTTGTATGATGGATTCTTGTTAAGAGGAATTAAAAGAAATGTGATACTAGTATGTTTGATGTTCATGCATGTATGATCCATGTTGGTTAGAAGGAAGAAATTGATGAATTATGTATAAGATTAGAAGAATATGCATAAATTAGTTGTACATGGTGCTAAGATAGTGGTACGCACACCAAGTGTTTGATGAAATGCCTAGGTGAGCTTAATAGATGAAATTGTATGTAAGCAAAAGATGATATGTATATAGTGATGTCCGTATAGTCGATTATAATGTTACGGGTATATAATGAAAAGTCAAAAGTTAAAGTAAATGGACCGTTGACTTCTAAAAGTCAACTGTCATGTTGTCATAATTGTAAGACTAAAGTAAGTTATATGATGCGTGTTAGACGTATGTGTGTCTAATGCGATGACATTACGGACTCCACGAGTTGGAAATGATATGAATTTGGTTACATGTATTATGCTTGTTAGTTGTGACTAAAGAAAGTCAAATGTGAAATATGCGATTACTATGATCGTTAACATGTACAATTGTGTATGCTAATGTGAATATGATTTGGTGACATGAAAGTATAGGAATCATGTCGAGAAGGACTCAAGCATGAAAGGCTAACGGGTCAAAAGGAGGCAAGATAACGGACACGAACTCGGACGCACGAGGTAAGTGATTTCTGTAATCACTTCGTAGTACAAGTAAGTAATGAAGTGTATGTATGTATGTATAAAGACATGTATGAGTGTATGCATGTATGTAATGATGCAGGAAGGGTTTGTATGTATGCAGATGTGTATGTATGTATGTATGTATAAAGACCAGCATGAGTGTATGCATGTATGTAAAGTTGTAGGAAAGATATGTACGTATGTAGATGTGTATGTATGTACGTATGTAAGTACGTATGTATGCATGATTTAGACACGTTGAGGGTTAACGTTATTAATGGTGTACCTCGAGAATGAAAAGTAATGCAGGTACATTATTGAAGCCTCACCGGGAAATGGATATGCAGATGAAATGCTTAAAGCTTAAAAGATGACGAAGTGTGAAGTGTACGCGAATGAACTTTGTTTCTTTAATGTGTGCTAATGTTATGAATGTATGTGGTGAATGCAGGTTGTATGGATAATGAGCGATTATCAGAACGATTAGGGATTGAAGACCGAGTCACTAGAGAGATTGTACGGGGACGTTGAATGTAAAATGTAGTAAACGTAAGCTATGTTTTTAATTAGTAAATAAGAGGATGACGGATTTATGAATAAGAATTATGTTAAAGTTAAATTTTAAATAAGTTGAGGTATTTATAATGAAAGAAATTTTATGGTTCGTGTTTCCGCTGCGACTTTTGCCATGTAGTATTTAGGGTGTAACAGGTATGAAGAAAGACATCGCCTTATATGTATCAAAATGCCTTACCTGTCTTAAGGTTAAGGCTGAACATCAACGTCCTGCTGGTTTATTGGAGCAACCAGAGATCCCAGTTTGGAAATGGGAAAACATTGCTATGGATCTTGTTACCAAACTTCCGCGCACAAAGAAAGGTCATGATGCCATCTGGGTAGTTGTTGATCGTCTTACTAAGTCAGCGCATTTCTTGCCAATCCGTGAGGATTTTTCTGCTGACAGACTTGCAAAAATCTATGTGGATGAAATTGTATCTCGACATGGTGTTCCTTTGAACATCATTTCTGACAGAGATGCTCGCTTCACTTCTCATTTTTGGAGAACCATGCAATCTGCTATGGGGACCCAACTTAATCTGAGCACAGCTTATCATCCGCAAACAGATGGTCAATCTGAAAGAACAATCCAGACTCTGGAGGATATGCTTAGAGCTTGTGTGATTTATTTTGGTGGTAGTTGGGATTCACATCTTCCGTTGATTGAATTCTCCTACAACAACAGTTATCACTCCAGCATCAACATGGCTCCTTTCGAGGCTCTCTATGGTAAAAAATGCCGTTCACCAGTCTGCTGGAATGAGATCGGTGAGGCTCAGCTTACTGGACCTACTCTCATTTTGGAGACAACTGATAAGGTTAAGAAAGTTCGTGAAAACCTTCAGACAGCTAGAAGCCGTCAAAAGAGTTACGCGGACCAACGACGCAAGCCCTTGGAATTTCAAGTCGGTGATCGCGTATTACTTAAGGTCTCACCTTGGAAATGTGTGATCAGATTTGGAAAGAAAGGAAAACTTGCACCTAGATACGTTGGACCATTCAAGATCGTCGAAAGAATCGGTAAGGTAGCCTACAGACTTGAGTTACCTCCTGAACTTGGAAATGTTCATCCAACCTTTCACGTGTCCAATCTCAAGAAGTGTTTAGCTGATGAGAACCTCCACATACCACTTGACGAAATTCGTGTTGATAAAACACTGAAATTTGTTGAAAAACCTGTGGAAATCATGGAACGTGAAGTCAAGTGGCTCAAACGCAAGCGCATTCCATTGGTCAAAGTTCGCTGGGAATCTAAACGTGGACCTGAGTTTACTTGGGAACGTGAAGATCAAATGAAGGCAAAGTATCCGATTCTATTCTCACGAGTTTCCTCTAAATAAATTTCGAGACGAAATTTCCACAAGTATGGGAGACTGTGACACCTGTGTTTGTAATCATTGTAAACAGTTCAATTATCAATAAAACAACGTTATTTGATCCCAATGTTTGTTAATTTATGTTTGACATTTTTTTGTGTTTTGACTTTTGTTCAAATTCAAACTTTATATCGCTTTCTGGAGAGTTATACGCAAACTGGTGCGTAAACGTAATCAGTTTAACGCGACAAACACTCTGGAACATCAACATATGCTTAACATACCTTAAATAACCTTTACATAACTTAGAAATAAGTTTTGAAGGCTTTGGTATGGTAAAAACAAGTTAAATCGCCTACAGGGACTAAATTCGACAAACTGCGAAAGTATGACGATTCGTACTAGAACAGACATTCCGGATGATGACCATAAGTTAAACATACCATAAATATCCTTTACATAGCTTAGAAATAGGCTTTGAGAGGTTCAGTGTGATAAAATAAACTTTTGGGTAATTCAGGGACTAAAAGCGTCAAAAAGTGCACAAGTTTGCATTTTCGCGCATAACTTACGTTCTGAATACATCCGGACATCCAAAAATTTATGTAAGCACTAAAATATTTTATTTTAGTGTTTGGCATAATAAAAATCCATTCGTCGCACAATTTGGATCGTTTTCCGCGCTTATGCGCATTCCGTCGTAATTAACCGAACAACGCAATCATACGACCAAACGAACCAACATCCGGCATATTTCTGAGCATGTTTCATGTCCACAATGGCCTTAAATTTGGCTTAACGGGCCTTAAACATGTCGGAAATGGCCTTATAACACAACAGGGACCAAAACTGACATTTTGCGAAACTTGCTAGCTTACGGACCGTAAGACCAACTCCATACGGTCCGTAAGGCAGGGTCAGACAGCAGAATGTTGTTAACAGCTTGATCCAGCTGTTACCCACTTGTGCACATGGTTTTGGGCAATACTATGGGCTCAAATGGTTTTGTAAAACCAGGGTCTTGAGGTGTAGGGTGGATATTGAAGCACGGTTTTCGAGGAATGATCTTAACGGCTCTCCGAAAACTATAAATACCCCCCCCCCCCCATGCCTTGATCAAAACCCACTTGAATTCTTGAGAGTTCTCTAAGTTGAAGTGAGACCACTTCATACCTGAGAATACTTGAGAAACCAAAGCTTTCGGGGACCCTTTGTAAGTGTTCCTTCGTTCTTTTTATTCTTTTAGCGTTAAAAGTCAAACTTTGTTTGACTTTCTGCGTTGACCAGTTTATGGTCAATGCGAAGTTCTTTTGAACTTCATAACGTTAGCGTAATCACGATGGTTATAGTCCCTAGTGACTATACCTACTGATTACCACGTTATCTAGGCTCAGTGACGAGTCGTAGTTTCGGCCAAAATACGTGTTATTGCGTATTTTGTAACCAAACTACTTATAGGTATCAAAACCGTTTGTTTTGATACCAAACTTGTTTTCTAACTTAGTTAAGCATGTTTTAACATGCTTAGCTCGTCACTTTTAGTTTTGTGCTTGTCTAGGGTCGTAAGGGTAAGCGATCTAATCAATCGCTTATACTTTCGAACCCGACCCATTTGGTCGATCATTAGGATCCAACCAAATACATTAGATGACCATAGTTGTATAGGGAATAACCTTACGAGTTATACCTTATGGTCACATCGTTTAAATAGTTGTATGATAGGTAGTTTATATGCCTTAGGTAAATTACCAAAATACCCATTTGAGGCCAAAATTCATTTTATACCTTATGATCACATCGTTTAAAGTCTTTTTTAAAAGTCTTTTCAATTTCTCTCTCTTCACCTTTCTCTCTCCTCTATTTTTGTTACTTTATAAAAAAAGTTTTTGTAAAAAAAAATTGTAAAAAAGTTTTTGTTAGAAAAAATTTAAAACCATAAAAAATTCGTAAAAAATATAAAAAATTTTAAAAACGTGTGTGTAAAAAAAAAGATTTTTGTAAAAAAGGTTAAAACCGTAAAAGGTCTTCGTATAAATTTTTCTCTTTTGTAAAATTTTTTTTTATGAAAAAATAAATTTGTTAAATTTTTTTGGAAAAAGAGTTTTTGTAAAAAGAAAAGTTTAAAACCGTAAAAAACGTTTTCGTAAAAAAACGTAAAAAAGTTAAAAAACGTGTGTGTAAAAAAACTGTAAAACGTAAAAATTTTAACGTAAAACCTAAACTTTTTAACTTAAAACGTAAAAAGTTTAACGTAAAACGTAAACTTTTTATCGTAAAACGTAAACTTTTATGTAAAAACTTTTTAACGTAAAACTTTTTCTACATAAATTGTAAAACGTAAAAAACCGTGTGGTAAAACGGCGCCTAAAAAGGGTCGTGAATACGTGGCATAAAAACGCCGCGAAAAAAAAACGGGACGTAAAAAACGCCGCATTAAAACGGGACGTAAAAAATGGCGCGTTAAAAAAACGACGTTTTGAAAAAGCCGAGCGTAAAAAACGACGTGCGAAAACGACGCGTTAAAAAACGATGCGTGAAAAAGCCGGGCGTAAAAACGGCGTGCAAAAACCGGCGCGCAAAAAAAATTGTTTTGTTAAAAAATTTGAATTTAAAAATGCTTTTAATAAAAAAATTCTGTTTAAAAAATAAAAAGTAATATAATAAAAAAACAATAAAAAACAATAAAGACAAAAAGACAAAAAAGAGTAATTTACTAAACTACCATTTTATATTAAAATATTAAAGATATAATAAGACAAAATGTATTTAATATTAATTTTAGTTACTTTTAATCTCATCCATCCATCTTGTTGATCTAGTGGCTAGAAAGTGGTTCTCTCAGTTCTAACAACTGGATGTGGTTTTCATTTTAGTGATCCCCTATATATATATTAAATTAGTCGTACATACCGATGAGGTATTAACAGTTTGTTGTGTTGTAAGAGGGTTATCAGTAATGTGCTTGGGCGATGAGAGTGACAGTACTAATAATATTATGATTAACTATATAATATTGAACTGAAAGTCATAAGACCGTGGGGTATGGTGGGGCGTGGGTTGGGGGCATGGTGCGACACGTGGACTATGGGACACCCAAGACTCAAAGCCAATTTCAAAGGGGTATGGTGGGGCGTGGGTTGGGTGGCATGGAAAAAAAAACCAATTTCAAAGGGCTAGTGCTCTTGGCCAATGAGGTTTCGCCATGTCATGTGGTAGCCCCGCCCCACGCCCGGCCTTAAACTCCCGCCCAAGGGGCCACGCTCAAACCCAAACCCACCCGGGGTGGTGACTTGGGCGTTTCTCTCCAACCCACGCCCCAACCCCCGTCCCATACTCCATAGTCTAATAAAGTATGAAATATCAACCATTAAGTTCGATTTTGAGAATTTGAGATTAGTGGAGAATTAGACTATATTATTGAAAATGGATTGGGATTGCAAGTGAATCTTTAGATTAATGAAAAAAGAAAAAAACTAAACTAAATTATAAAAGTTATTTTTTTGAAATACTAAGCCGGTTAATGGGTCAACTGACTTGTTTTAAAACTAGTCAACTGGTCATGTTAATCGACCCAAAACCTGTTTTATTTTCCTGTATCATGTTCGAATCCTGTCAAGTTGTCCTCCTTGTCCCCCACCTAGTACGAAATTCAGTTTTTTTTTAACATATCATGTGTGAAGAAATAAAGAACATTAGATATGTTAAAAGAAAATTATAGTTGTACATATTGTGTTTGAAAACATACAAAGAGACTGACTTTAGGTAACTTCAGATTTAAACTTTAAATTCATGCTATTGAAATTCTTTTCACAGGATATTGTTTGACGAAGGTTTTGGTTAAATCTTACTTAAAAATAATGCAAAAACGTAACTTTCTAGTAAATTACACAAGTTGATTTTCTTTCATTTATAGCCTTTCTTTTACATGTAAGATGATTTTCTTTTTCAGATTTGGAGAAGCCTATGAGTTCAGTCTTTGGAGACTTGTTACCTCGAGCACCATCCAATCCGAACTAGTATCGTCTCAAACAACGTATGCAAGTTATCTTGTCTATAAATTACCAAAAGACTCATCCGGATTTGAGGCTCCGGTAAAAGTGAAGGATTTGGGTTGAAATCATATTTGGTATATCTATTTAGTGAGTACTCAAACCCCCGGTTATTAGACAGAAGACTGAAGAAAACACTCACAACCCACTCAATAGGCCAATTATAAAAGGCCTTCCACAACAAAGGAACGATGATTGGATGGAAGTACAAATTTGGGAAATTCCGAACCGGTAATACCACCGAAATGAATCCTATGCGTCTTAAATTGTCTAGTTGTGGTGCCGATATTCCTGACGGGCTTATTATTCAAGGCATTGAATTTAGACCCATCTAGAATCTGTTTTGTTTGTAATTAAACAAAAACTATTCATACATATAAAAGTTTGTTCTCATTTTATATTTTTGGTGTAAGAGCATTCTCATCCAATCCATCAAATTATACATACATTCCACTAAAAAACAACTCCTATATCAATATATTTTCACTAAAAACAAATATTTTTTCTCTCTCATTTTCAATTAAATAATATTATCATTACATTTTTCTCTCTCCTTCACTCACAACCACTTTCAATATATATTAAAAAAATTATACTGGGTGAACAGTGTCCCCCCAAATATACAGATAAACAGTAACATTTTATCTCTCCTCCACTAACAACCATTTTTTATATCCATTATAATATAAAAACTACCCCTCACATATTTTGTTGATTTGGATGAGAATGCTCTAAGTGCATCTTATCCAAGTCCCTTCAAACAGGTCTTTTTTCTACACTCTTTGTGGCTCCCTAACATCCTAAGGTTGATCCATCACTATTAGAGAAATCATAATAAAGTAAAAAAAATCCACTTTATGTTAAATCAGCGTTCAAACATTTGAATTTTCAAAACATCTCAATGTACACGAGAAACATATTAATATATCTATTATCTATTATATATAATAAATGAAAGTGATTTGGGCCACGTGTCACTTAATTAGGGTATCGTTTTTCCCCTTTTTCCGCCCAACAGTAACCACGGCCCTTTATTCTTACATTTTCACAAACCCTATTTCATTCTTCTCCTTCACCTTTCCATACAAGATCCCCTTTTTCTCTGATGTTCATCCTTCTCCTTCTTCACATTTATATCTCTTCAACAACATCCTGCAAAGGTTACTTCTATTGGATACATCTGCGTTTGAAACCCTAAATCATGTACCGTCGAGTAGTTGAAGAACAGAATATTCATGTAAGATCTATTTTTCATTCAGAAAATTTATTTCGTTTTATCTATTTTCTCATACTGAACACTATGAACCCTTTTGTATCCTCAGAAGAAGAAGCAGATCTCCTAGGGTTTCTTATCGTACTCGATGTACCCTTTTGTACAAGTTTCTGTTAATCGGTGACACTGGTATGTTGTAATAATGTTTTTATTATTGTATATATATGAAATATATGAATAACTCTGTTTGTAGCTTTTGATTTTGTCTTTCCTTTGTTACTGTTTATTCATACGCTTGCTTTGTTGTATCATGTGATTACGAGTAGAGTGATTTTGATATGTTTGTAATTTATGTCTTTCACAAGCTGTTTTGTTGATTTATTCACCCATGTTAGTAATTTTGGATGCTCCTATGTTTCTTCATCCTCTATTTTTATTTCAACTTTCATACTATTATTCTAGCAATCCAAGCAGAATACATAGATTTTATGCTTATTTTTCATTATTATTATTTTATAGAGTTTGTTGATTAGAAGCAACCTCTGCCGAACCGTTGTTGACGCGATGGAAATGTGAAAGAGAAGGAGAAGGACGGTAAATTTATTGTTGGATTGTTTATGTAGTTAACTAATTTGAGTAGCTTAACTACTTAATTGTAGAGAAGTTTTTGAGATTGTTTTTACACTTTATTATTTTTGCAGCAAGTTGTACTTCATTTGTTCATGTGGCAATTTTATATTTGCAGGCTTTTGAATTAAGGTTGGTTGTTACTTAATTTGTGTTTGCTTTAATGATTTTCAGTTTCATGAAGTCATTGTTTAGAAACTGATTTTGTTTTCAGGTCTGTTGATAGGTGATACCAGCCCAAAAGTTAAGGCTTCATCCCTTTTTGTTATTCGGTATGGTACTCATTTACAGTCCCACTTTCAATGAGGTTGTGTTAGTCATATATTTGATTGTTGCCATTTTCTTTACAATTGAAGTTGTGGAGAGATGAATTAAGATGGTGGAACGGAAGGCAATCTCAGATGAGTATAGGAATTTTAGTGCATTATTGAGATCATTTGGACCCATGTAGTGTAAGTCATTGTATGTTTTAATCTTACAATTAGTTTTACTTTGTTTTTTATGTGCTGTTGTCATCGACATCAAAGTGATTGCACAACACCAAGGTAACCTCAATTGGTCTGATTTATTTTCTGGTATTCGTAACCTTTTGATTTACCGTTTATTGATGCATTGATTCATTTGTAATCGCTTGCAAATCACCCGTCATCTCAATTTGAGCAATTAAACGGAGTTTTCTTAATCAGCACCGTAAGTTTCCACTAATCTATTTATTGTTAATTCCACATGTTTTTTTAATTCTTAATCGACGATTCTGTTTCAGGTGTACTTTTTGCTGTTAGTTCCACGTGTTTTTTTTCAGATTAATTGTTTTGATGAAAAGGGAAATCGTTCGAGATGTTTGATCCAAGAACCGAATAAAACATAGTGGATATTGCTGAAGGAGATAAAGATGATGTTGATTTTGCTGTTGAAGCTGCACGTTGATCCACAATAAGCACTGCCCAGCTAAGTTTACTACAATGACAGTGTTTATAACAAGTTAATAAGGCAAAACACTTATCTGCCTCACAACCGTTGGATATAACGACGGTTGTACACAAAGACTGATGAACATCATCCACTGTTGAAGACCAAACCACTGATGAAGACCAAAGTCCTGTTGAAGACAAGCACTGATGAACCAAAGGCCTGATCAACCAAAGGTGAACCACTGTCCAACAACAACAGTGGTTCAGCATCAACATTAGTTATTCTACCTTTGTTTATGTTAACAGTGTTTATATGTAACAGTGTTTTCACATCAGTGTTTTATAGTCTGTTAGGTTGTTAGACGTCATCACCTCAGTGTTTTATATGTAACAATTTTTATGACATCAGTGTTTATATGTAACAGTGTTTATCACAACAGTGTTTATATGTAACAGTATTTATCACATCACTTCAGTGGTTTGATCTGTACTATAAATTGAAAAGTTGTTTCATCTTTATACTAATAAATAAAAATCAAGTACACTTGGATGATTATTAAGCTCCTCATTTTGATTGTTTGGGTATAGTATTCTTGAAATTGGTTTTTTTTTTGCAAACAAATGTTTATGGGCAAACATTTGTTTAAGCTCAAACATTTATTTAAGGCCAAACATCTGTTTATGGCCAAACTTCTGTTTATGGTCAAACATCTGTTTAAGGTCAAACTTCTGTTTAAGTCCAGACAATTGATATATAAGGCGAAACATCTGTTTAAGCCCCAACATTTGTTTAAAAGCCTGTTACAACCACTGTGTTGGTTCAAACATTTGATTGTTAAGAGTTATCCACTGCTGAAATACAACCTCCGTTTCTTCAATCTTCTTGTTGACCACTGACTGACCAAACATCAGTGTTTCAAAAACTGTTGGGTATCCACTGATAGGAAAAAATAGCCACTGCTCACTTTTTTATTGTTGACATCCACTGATATTGACCATCAGCGGTTTCCATAAAAAACAGCCACTGCTCACATTTTTATTATTAATGGTGTTAATTAGTGATAGATTGAAATTATCAAATGAAAACTAGAATTACAATGAAATTACCACTTTACCTAATCGTTACATTCCAATGAGATAAGAGTTCCTCCAACATTGTTTTGATGATAAAATTTAAAGTTAAATAAAAAATTAAAAAAAATTCTTGATGACTATTTGTTGCAAATCAAATCAGTAATTAATGCTAATTTCTTAAGCTTTGGACATTTAAAATATGCAAAATGTGAATTTCAAATTGACGGTTATTATCTCTTAATTAAAGTTAAAATAAAAATTACAAAAGTCATCATGATAATTTCTTTCAAATCAAATCAGTAATTTTGAAATTCAAAATATGCAAAATGGTAATATAAAATTGACGTTCTCTTTTTTTTTTTCCTACTTTGCATATCATTTCTAATATTCAATTACTTTAATAAAGCAGCATATAAGGATATACACTACTTACCTTTCAAATTACATTTTCCACCACATTCAATTAAAATTTTGAATGGAGAATCGGTAAGCTTGAATTCCAACCTTGATATTTTTTAAGAACATCCATGGTTATTGTATTATCATATTACGTTTAGCAATAGATATATTTTGCTTATTCTTTTTTTATGTACAGTCTTCAAATGGAGGTTGCAAAGGTTAGCATGCTTAATGATCTTAATACATTCTCAAACAACTATTCGATTAGAGTGAAGATTGTTAGCATGTCGAAGAATATGATGAATGAAAACAAAAATGAAATATATCGTCTTGATATGATCTTCATGGATGAGATGGTACCGTATATATTTGTCTTATAATTATTTTGGACATATGAATACCCAAATGTTATATAACACGTTTTTTATTTAATCGGATGTTTCATATTCTTAGGGAACTATGATACAAGCCAGCTGTCTGCATAAGATGCTAGGAAAATTCAAAGACTTCCTTCAGTTGGATGAATGTCTTCTTATCACCAAACCGTCTCTTGCTGCTAATAAGTCATCTGCTAAGTATACCAAGAGAAATAACAAAATATCACTGTATTTCTATACTTCTGTTGAGAAATGCCTTGACTGGTCTGGACCGAAATACCATTTTAATTTCCTTAACCTCAAGGATGTTGTTCAAAATAAAATTGAAGTTAATACAGTTATTGGTATGTAAATCACTACATGATATATATTTACTGTTTTGTCTTATTGTTTTTTTTTTTTCATGTTATCGCTTCTTAATACTGTTTTCTTTTAACAAAATATTTTTTGTTTATAGATTGGATTGGTTATGTGGAAGTATGTTTCAATCTAGAGGATACATCAAAGAAGGATGGGAGCAATGGCAAGAGACTTAATCTTAGAGTTGAAGACCTTGAGTGAGTTCTTTTTATTAAGTTGTTGCATTTTGACGTTTAAAGCATTACAAGGTTGCTTGATGTTATTATGTTTTATGTTAATATTTTAGAGGCCAAAAGTGTCCAGTTACTTTGTGGGATGCTTTTGCTATTGACATGTTTGCTTACATGGATGATAAGAAACGAGAGAAATATGTTGTTATCCTTTCTCATTTTGGTATGGTCAACCTTTACAAAGGTACAATTTAAACTTAATTAGTTTAATTTTTTTATTTAGTAATTTATATTTATATTTATTTATATGTTTTAAATTTGACACTATTTATATTGATCTACATTTGGTTTTATTTTTAAATTCAGGCAAGCATGGAGTTGCAAATGGGTTTGAGCTTAGCAGACTTTTTATCGACACTGACATTGAAGAGATATCCTCTTTTAGGAAGAGGTATAGTTAGTAATATGCATATAAACATTAAACAATATTATTTTGTACCTACATTTACTTTTTACGTTTTAATTTGATCACATGAATCTGTTTAGGTATGTGGAGAAAATTTCTTCTTCATCTTCATCAAATGAGCATGTTAGTTCAAACGTTATCTCAAGTGTTGAAGATGAGTTCCTTAATAACCCTGATTTCATGCTTATTGGTTTCCTTGGAACCATATCAACGGTGTGTATTTTCTTATAAGTACTTTACATGCTGAGTTTTTTTATAGTCTTTTCTAGGTATTATTATTTTTGTTTTATATTGATAGACAAAGAAGGTTTTGGTTCTTAGCACAATCACAACTATATGCACTGATAAACTTTAGTATTACAATGGTTGTAACCACTGTAAGTCGAGTGTGGAGGAAAGAGTTGTAACGAAAGAAAATGTGGATGGTTCATTTGATGTTGATCATGCAAAATCTTTGGTGTGTACAAATGATAAATGTGAAGGAGTCGACATCTATTCTATTCCGCGGTTTGAGATTACAGTTTTATTTTCTTATACTAAATACTAATATGAACCACACTTCTGTTATTAGTAATACTAATGTTTTCATTTGTTTTTAACTTTGATAGCTTCAAGATACCTATTAGGGTGTAAGACTCTTCCGGTACTGTGTCTTTGACACTGTTTGATTTCGAAGCTTACAAGATTCTTAAGAAAACTGCCAAAGAGTTACTTGCAATCCAAGATCAGGTAACAAATACATGCATTCAGTTATTTGGCCATATAGTAAATATAATTTAAAATTAATTTTTATAAAATTGTAGGTTCTCAATTATGGAATCATTGTGCTCATTGTAATTTATATTAATTTTTATAAAATCATAGGTTGTTAATTCTGGAGAGATACCGAACCCATATCCTGAGATTTTTGAAACATTGATTGGAAAGAGCTATGCGTTCATCATAAATGTTAAAGACTATAACATTGAGCATCAGGTTGAAAACTATGGTATTTCAATGGCCACTAACGATGATGAGATCCTTGCCTCGCTCTGCGCCAAATTCAATCTTAACCAGGTTTAAATCTTCATTATGTCATTCTTTTCCTTTCATAGTCATATCGTTTTGAAATAGATTTATACCATTGTGTGTATTTTATGTTACTGTGTATTATGTACTTAAAGCATGAGCAGTCTGAATCGTTGGATGTTCCAGATTCCTGCAGTTTGTCTACTCCTGTTGACCTTACGAAGGTAATATAAGAATTTGGTTATTTGTACTAAATTTTTTGAAACGTTAATATTTATTGTCTTTTTATATCAGGATGAGATGTGATGCAGCGGTGACAATGTTACACCTGCATCCAAAGCACTCGTAGTCAATTAGAATCCCTCTTCTGATGAAACAAAACATAATATTCGTGAAGTGTGCGACGTAGATGATGCATTAGGTTGCTCCTCGACAAAGCGCCGCATGAGTGATGAACTGTCTCAGGATGAAGACGTTGGTGTTTCGATGCTTTTGATTCCCAAGATTGAGAAATAGTTTTCTTTGTATTTTCAAATACATTTACATGTTGATTTCATATGCTGTTGCCACGTTGAACTTATGGTTTTTGTTTTGTTGGTTTTGGGTGTTTGGTGTTGTTATGTTTTGGACTGATTGTGTGGTTTTGAATTCCTGAAAACTTATCTGCTTATTATACTGTTATGTTCTAATATTATAATGAGTATGATCTTTCTTTGCATATTATAATGTATATGTTAAATAAATATTGAGATGTTCAATATTCAATATTTATGTTTAAAACTTATGTGTATGAATAGGAGCAACAATTTATAATATATATTGTATAAACCCAAATAACAACTTTTTTTATCTACAAACATTTGTAATCTTTAAGCAATTTTAATCTTATTATCTTATCTCATAATTTATATAGGATTATCATTGATGTGGTTGTTCTTTATTGGTTTTTACCGTTATCCCTGCCCACTAAGGTTTAATTAGTATCCGTCATATATTACAGTTTATAAAAAATATTTAATTTGTGCCTGTTTCTCCCATTAAATTATTTAAGTAATCTCATTCAATAGCTTATTTATATACTTCAAATTTTGTCTAAGTCATTCAAAGTAGGGTGTTTAGAAAAACTGTAACCAAGTAAGAAGCGTAAACGCAAACCCATTTTATTCGGTTTATGGATCCCCGTTTTATTTTATTTGTTTTGTTTGGTTTATTTGGATAACTGAATAAAAAAACCGTTTAACTTGATTATTTATTAAATAAAGATAATAATATTTTATTTTAAAAATCATATACAAATAAACCATAAACCTAACCGATGAACACCCGATTTACATTCCACAAAGATTACAAAATTTGTTGTTAAGTTTTTTTATCAATGTAATAGATTGCTTGAAATAATGAATTCAATAATTTGAAACAATTCTATTTTGTTTTTCATGAAATGATTTTTAATTACAAAATGATAAAATGGAATATTATAATTTATTGAGGATATGTTAATCCCTAGGTATGACATATTGTAATTCAAAATTTAAAAACCACTGTTTGGTTCTATTTTTTTTAATGTTCCTGATCTTTTACTCTTTCTTCTTTTGAATCATTCTCCTTCTCTCATGTATGCAATGTCAAAGAATTCACGTTCATCTTCTACAGCTGCTAATTCATCTCAACGAAATTTACACAGTAAGTGAAATTATAACTTCTTAACTCTTCATTTCCCAAATCAAAATCAGCTTTCAGATTGAAATCATAATTCTACTTGGTTTTTTTGTAGGCCCTCTTATGTGAACTCCTCTTTCAGATATCTCAAATAGATCTCCTCTTTCAAATATCACAAATGGTAATAGCTCTTGAATTTGATTATAAGTATACTTTTTTCCGTTTTATGTTTCTAAGTGGACTGATTCTTGTGTTTCGTACATATTATACTTTCTCTGTTATTTAGTTACTTCACCGAATGAAAGGCGTAAGCTTCGAAAATTAATACTTGATAATAAGAAATCAAAGAATTCATCGTCATCATCAATGAATGTTCGTAACATCTTTTCTGACAATGCAAATTTGCTGGAATGTTCTGATACTACGGATCAACATATGTACTCCATTGCATGTCGAGCAGTTAGAAATGCTACTGGTTCTTTAATTTCAACTACACCAGGTTCGTATTTTGTTTCTTTATTATTTCTTTTGATAAATACATTACTAAACAACATACCGGTACTAACATGTATGTTTTAATATTGAATGTTCATATAACGGCATAAACATAGGCACACCTCTAGATAGCAACCGTCGATATTCCATTACTTCTAGCATCATTAGCAGTAACAATCAGCCGATATTGGGCAGTACCTCTACCTTATATGGCTGTCTTCTGGTAAACGTAACCTCGAGCGCAAGAAACGTGATAATACTCCTGTACCTATGCTGACTTTGGATTCAGATGAAGACGATGTGTTTTTGTGCACTGATGAAGATCCTTATAAAGGGATATCTAAAGGTTTTAATCTATTTTACTGTTTTAGGACATTTGTTGTGTTCCACCTGTAATATAACTATCAATCATTTTTGAACATATTATTTGGACCATGGTGACCAACTGCTTACATGTCAGGTTTGTAGTGCAAAGTTATGGACATCAGAAGGTGGAAAAGGTCGTTTAACTATAAATAAGTTATGTTATAGTATATGTTGTGGGTATGGTAAAGTTCAGCTACCGCCTTTAAAGGATGCACATCCGTCTTATCAAAATTTGTCTTCTTCCTCTAATGCAAAAAGCAAGTTCTTCCTGAAGAACATAAGACGATACAACTCTATGTTCTCTTTTACATCTATGGGTGGAAAGGTTGATTCTAATATCAACAAGGGCAATGCTCCATTTATATATCGTATCAGTGGCCAAAACTATCATTGCATGGGGAGTCTCAAACCTCCAGATGGAAATGAAGCTAAGTTTTGTCAGCTATACATAAATGATACCGAAAATGAAATAATAAACAGACAGGCATTATTCAGGTACGAGTGATTTCTAAGTTCCATTTTTATTCTATTAAAGAACAACTAGAAATTTCAGCATTTGTAGTTCACTATCATTTGTTAAGTACCATCACTTAATCCTTAATCACTGATTCTCTATCCACTGATTACTACAGCAGTAGTTGTTAACCATTAGTAGTTCACTATCAGTTGTTAAGTACCATCATTGTTTTAATCACTAGCAGTGCTTACAACGCTTCCATCAGCTGTTTGACTTAACCGTAGTTTGCTTTATTCATTCTAAATTCATCAGTGGTTGTAGGTAAACTGAAATGTTACTTTTTCTCAACATACTCTAAAAGTTTTGGGCTGGTATCAGCAGTTGTTAACAACTGCTCTTCCTTAACAATTAATTATTAATCACTGATTCTCTATCCATTGCTTATTACAATAGCAGTTATTAACCATATGTAGTTCACTATCAGTTGTTAAGTACCATCAGTGTTTTAATCACTAGCAGTGCTTACAAGGTTTCCATCAGCTGTTTGACTTAGTACTAAACAGTAGTTTGGTTTATTCAATCTAAACTCATCAGTGGTTGTAGGTAAACTGAAATCTTACTTTTTATCAACATATTCTATAAGTTTTTATAAAACGAGATACTATTGTAGTTATGTTATGTTAATATTTTGTTGTTTTCTTTTCTTTTAACAGCAAAGGAACCAAACCTTCATCACCTATTGATAAAGAACTTGATGTTGAAATGATAGAGTATTTGAGGGCTTTATTAGATTCACAAAATATGTTGGTTAAGACATATAGGATGGTCAGAGACCATTTTCACCAATCTCCAGAGGCCAACCTTAGTCTGCGATTTATTTATAGAAGAGAAAAAGACGGCAGGACATATAACTTACCCACCACATCTGAAGTTGCTGCTTTGGTTGTCGGAGACATAGATAAAGCTATAGACCTTCGTGATATTGTTGTCGAGACTCAGTCGGGAATGCTGCAGCGTATTAGCGAATTGCACCCATCGTATCTTGCTCTGCAATATCTGTTACTTTTCCCATATGGTGATGATGGTTATAGAGTTGATATTCCTCGTAGAGATTTTATGTCCAGACAAAAGAAAATAAAACCAAAGTACACAATGAGAGAATTTTTTTCATATAGGATCCAAGGTAGAACTACTGGATTTTCCTTAATTTTAAATGGGCGAAGGTTGTTACAACAGTTTTTGGTTGATGTGTACACAATGATTGAGAGCGAAAGACTAAAGTACATCTGTAGGCAATAAGCGAACCTTCGCTCTGAAACATTTAAGAATCTTCAAAAGTAGAAATCTAAAGGTAAGGAAGTTTTAACAGATACTGGAAAGCATGTTATACTTCCTTCTTCATTTACTGGTGGTGCAAGATTCATGCAACAAAATTACCTTGATGCGATGGCCTTATGTAAGTGGTATGGGTACCCTGATTTCTTCATAACTATAACGTGTAATCCTAAGTGGCCTGAAGTAAAAAGATTTCTAAAAGATTCAACCATCAAAGCTGAAGACATGCCTGACATATTGTGTCGATTGTTTAAAATGAAGCTTGATTCCTTACTCAAAGATTTGAAGGATTCTAAGTATTTCGGTGAGATTAATGATGGTATGTTATTTCGTTTTCACATCTTATCCTCTGATATATATTTTGTAATCAAGGTTATCAACTACTAAATCTATTTATTTTTCCTTTTTATTTAGTTGTTTATACAGTAGAATTTCAAAAGCGTGGTCTTCCTCATGCACATATATGCTTATTCATGAAGGTCAATCACAAACTTCCAACCATAGATCACATAGATCCATTTATTTCTGCTGAGATTCCCGATAAAAAGAAGATCCTAAACTTTATTCTCTTGTGACTGATTATATGATTCATGGTCCGTGTGGTAATGCTAATTTGAATTGTCCTTGCATGGTTGATAAAAGATGTTCAAAAAACTTTCCGAAGAAATTCACACCACATACAACTATTGATTCAAGTGGTTTTCCTGTATACAGAAGAAGAGATTCAGGTGATACAGTTATAAAATCTGGTGTTAGATTAGATAACAGAAATATTGTTCCTTATAACAAAAGGCTTTTGAAAAGATATCAAGCACACATTAATGTTGAATGGTGTAATCAAGCCGGTTCAGTGAAATATTTGTTCAAATACATTAACAAAGGCCCTGATATGGCTACTGCGGTAGTTTCTGGTGATACAAATTCAACCATCAAGGAAAACCCAAAAGATGAGATCAAGGAGTATTATGATTGTAGATATATTTCAGCGTGTGAGGCATCCTGGAGAATATTCTATAATGAGGTTCATTATAGGTATCCTACTGTTATGAGGCTTCCCTTTCATTTGCCGGGCCAACAGAATGTTGTGTATGGTGCGGATGACGATATTGATAATGTTTTAAGCAAGCCTTCCATTGCTTCTTCAATATTTGTGCAATGGATCAAGTTGAACGAGACAAATGAAGATGCTAGAAAGCTGACTTATGTTGAGTTTCCTTCCAAATTTGTTTGGATACTTAAAGATAGATGTTGGCAGGTACGTAAGTTGTACTAGTGTGTTGGCCGAATTCATTATGTATCTCCTGCATTGGGCGAACCTTATTTTTTGAGGATACTACTCAATAAAGTTAAAGGGCCTAGATCATTCGAGGAGATACGTACAGTTAACAGTCAATTATTCCCGACTTTTAGAGATGCTTGCTATGCGATGGGACTCTTAGATGATGACAATGAATACGTTGAGGCCATTAAAGAAGCAAGTTTTGAAGGACATGCTGCGTATCTTCGAGTGTTATTTGCTACCTTGCTTTTGTTAAATACTCTTTCACGGCCAGAATTTGTTTGGGAGAACACGTGGAAATACTTAGCTGGTGATATTGTTTATAGACGTCAAAAAGAAACAAATATTTCAGGTTCTGATCTATCTTTTTTATTTCACATACTACATTTTGATTTTTTAATTAATAATGTTAATTTTTTTATTTGTTAGGCTTAGTGCTTCCTGAATATCAGATTAAGAACCTTACATTGTTGAAAATTGAAAACTATTTAATTTTCAATGGTTCATCATGACGAAGGTTTGTCACTATGCCGTACCCTGATGACGATTCCTTACGTGATGCTTCTAATCGTCTGATCAATGAAGAGCTGTCACATGACCTAGATGAAGTACAAGCTGAGTTTAACAGGTTGCATCAATCTCTTACAGATGAACAACGAGCGGTTTTTGACGAAATAATGGAAGCAGTTGTAGGCCGTAAAGGAGGCCTTTTTTTGTCTATGGTTACGGTGGAACTGGAAAAACCTTTTTATGGAAGACTTTGGCTTCAGCTGTTCGATGTAGAAATGGAATAGTTTTAAATGTGGCTTTAAGTGGTATTGCTTCGTTATTACTTTCCCGTGGAAGGACAACTCATTCTCGGTTCCATATCCCCATTAATCTAACAGAAGATTCAATGTGCAATATTAAGCCAAATAGTGATATTGCCAGATTATTAAAGGAAACCCAATTAATTATATGGGACGAAGCACCGATGGTACACAAACATGCCTTTGAAGCTTTAGATTGGACGATGACCGACGTATTTTCAGAAGGTAAGATTATTCGTTCGGATATTCCTTTTGGAGGTAAAGTTATTGTATTTGGTGGTGACTTTAGACAAATCCTACCTGTTATTCCTAATGGTACTAGACAAGAAATTGTTAGTGCATGTTTAAGCTCTTCATATATATGGTCAAAATGCAGACTGTTACAGCTGACTAAAAACATGCGTCTAACTATTGGAGCTGAAAGTTCAAATATGGAGTCTATCAGAGAATTTGCAAAATGGCTTATTGATATTGGTGAAGGAAACGTTGGAGATGATAATGATGGTGACGCCATTATAGAGATACCAAATGATCTACTAATCACCGATATTTGTGACCCGATACAAAGTTTAATTGACTTTGTATATCCTTCAATTATTGAACAATTTAGGATTCCTGGATTTTTTTCGGAGCGAGCAATTCTAGCACCCAAAAATGAGGTAGTTCATGAAATTAATGATCGATTGTTTTCGTTATTTCCTGGTGATGCGAAAGAGTATCTGAGTTCTGATAGTATATGTCAAACTGAACAAATTCTTGATTCTTTTCAAGAAAGCTTATACTTAACAGAAAATTTGAATGCTCTTAAGATTTCTGGCTTGCCTAATCACAGATTAGTTCTTAAAGTTGGTGTTCCTGTGATGCTTCTTCGAAACATTGATCAACAGAGAGGGTTATGTAACGGTACAAGACTTCAAATTACTTTTCTTGGTAAATGAGTTATAGAAGCTGAAGTAATATCTGGCGGTAACATTGGCACGAGAGTTTTTATTCCAAGGATTAATATGATCTCGTCTGACAAAAAAAATACCTTTTCAATTTCAACGAAGACAATTTCCTTTATCAGTTTGTTTTGCCATGACAATTAACAAGAGTCAAAGACAATCGTTATCAAAAGTTGGTCTTTATTTGAAAGATCCTGTCTTCACTCATGGTCAGTTGTACGTTGCATTATCAAGGGTCAAGACCAGAGAAGGCGTTAAAATACTAATATTCGACGTTGATGGGAAACCAACAAATAAGACTTCTAATGTTGTTTACAAAGAAGTTTTTACTAGTTTGTAATCATTGTTTTTTCTGAGTTTTAACTTCCACCGTTCTAAGTATAGTTGTATATATATTTTCTTAATTACTATTTTGTTTAAATTTTATTTGGTTTAAACTTTATAAACTCTATTGTGTTTTGCATCTCAGAACAATGTGTGATAAATTTATTCATAAGTAATTTACAACGCAGACAATTCTGAAGATCCCCGTGTTCACTATCAATATGGAAGAAAATTATACCGAATTTGGACTGCATAAGAGGCTACGAACTGATCAATTTCAAACCTACACCAGCCAAAAAACTGTTTCACCAAAGTCAAACCACTGTTTGACCAATGTCAAACAACTGTTTGCAAAAAAATATGATTCTTAGTGGTTCGAAAGTCTGTTTTACCAAAGTTAAAACACTGTTTGAGCAATGTTAAAACGTTGTTTGACCAAAGTCTGTTTGACCAAAGTAAAACTACTTATGTTAAAAGCTAGTTATAATAGATAAAATACTGTTTGAGCAATGTTAAAACGTTGTTTGACCAAAGTCTGTTTGATCAAAGTCAAACTACTTATGTTAAAAGCTAATTATAATAGATAAAACTAGATTTTCACCCGACATTGCTTCCCGAGCTCATGAAACTTACTTATGTTAAAAGCTAATTATGATTAATACATGATTTAAAGCATAGAAAAAATATGATATGTTAATGGCTTTGCTATAAGAAAAATTATTTTTCTTTGTTAATTTGATTACCAAATCAATTCGACTAATCATCCACTTTACTCTTCTATCTCAATGTAAATGTAAATAACAAATTCAATAAGGGGTGTATGTGTAAATATTTTTCATCAGTTGAAAATATGGGAAGACAAAAACACAACCGTCATTATTTCTTCAGCATCATTACACATCAAACATCTATCATCTCTTCTTTCAAAAATCTCTTCTTCCCAGTCATTTTCTAGGGTTTCAACTTTCTTCTTCTCCGTCTTCTACACTTCAATCACCTGAGGTTTTATTGTTTTTTCTTCAGCAACTGGTATGTACATTCATATTGTAATGAACTTTATATTGTTTAACCGATCTTAATTCAAATCCTATCTTGCTACAAATATGATTTTAAACGTTTATTGCTATACATTCAAGAAGGGTTTAGTTAGATGTTTGAATCATTTGTTGAGAACATGTAATAATAGTTATTATTTGCAGAAATTTTTTAACTCATACTCTGTTTCTATGATTAATTTCAGTAGATACTTTGTTATTACAAAAAGTTAATGTTCATCTTCGAAGCCAACCTTTTAATTACAATCTTTTAACATCTTTACTGATTCAGGTTTTATGATGTATACTACATTTGTCAAGTTTCTTGATAACCCAGAATCTTTGAAACTGGTATGACATGTTTTTACATACATAATTTATTTTTATTGAGATATATATTTAACAGTTCTTATGGTTTATATTTTCTTACACTATTTAAAAATTATATACAGGATGTACCTATAGCCTTTGCTAATCAAAAGTGGGGAGATTGTTGGCAAAACAATAAGTTGCAAATCTATCATTTTTAATTTAACACATATAAGAATTTAATGTTTTTACAACTATTAGTAATGCTGTTTACTGATGTTATATTTATCCAATAATGTATTATTTAGAAGAAGTTACCAACCAATGCCGAACGCACGTCGAAGAGACGCATGTCTTCACGATTGAACAAAACCCAAGATGTAAGTTTACCATCTTAAAGATTGTTATATTACTATTGTTATTAAAGTTACTCTATGAAAACAGGTTAAGAAGAAAGGTAAAGTTACTTCTGAGAGAAAGGAGATGGTCAAGAATAGGACTAAGGGAAATGCTGCCTTACCTGTCGACATAAGTGATCATATTGGATGTTCTTCATCTGCTCATAAATTTAAGGTATCTATACTTGCCAGTTAATTAGTATATGTTATATAAACTGCTTTTTTTTTTGTGTGCATATATTTAACATTCTTTTAATTCACATGTATATGTTTACTTTTTCATCAAGGGGAAGAGAGCCGCCAACGTTCAGAAAAAGCTTAACCGTAGAAATAAGATTGCAAAGACTGCAAAAAAACATTCTGGACATCTTCTCGACCCTGAGTTCTTTCATTTTGATCGAAAAGGAGACTATAGGCTGGTATACCATTTTTTATAATAAACTAATGATTTATGTTTATTTGTCTGACTATTATTTCTTTCCACACAATACATGTAGCGTCTTCCTGCTGAAGTTGCCAGATGAGCAGGTCTTTCTCTTGATCTTCATCCTTTGAAAGTTCAAAACATGGTTGGAGTTGTGGAGGTTTATGATGTTAAGTCGGAGTTAAATGAATTGAACCCACGTTATGCGTTGGACGGTTGGCGAAAGTTTATGACTGACAATAACTTGAGGTTTGGTGATATGTTGCACTTCACATACGTGTCTTCGCAACAGAAGATCGTATTAAATCAAGTTACGTCAGCTTAACAAAGACATTTAAGTATGTTTTGATATTAGATACTATAACTATGAATTTTTTGATGGTGATGTTGTATGTTTTTTTTAATTATTAACTTGATGGTTTGTTGCTATGTATGGCTAACATGATACAACACTGTTATTAGCACTTTATGTTTTATATATAGATGATATGATGTTTCTTTTTCCTAATAGTAACTGCAATTAGTAGAAACTTGGTTTATTAATTGCAAATGTGACATTCTTCTGCATTTATGGGTTTATGAATTCAGAATAATGGATGGATATATATGACTGTATTTGGCATGATGATGTTGTGTTTCATGTTGTAAAAACCAGGGAATTGTCAGATAATAGATTGCTTTGCCCGATTAGATTATGTGCTAAATTATAGTTCTTTAAGTCATTGTTTCATTTTCTTGAATTCTATGTAATTTTGTAAAAAAGTACAATAACAAACAATGGTTTGAATATCTGTTTGCATTTTGGTCAATAGTTAATGGAAACCCATGTTAGATTGAACAATGTTTTGAAGAGGAAAACAGTGTGAGAAGACAGTAGATCTTATTAAGTTAAACATCTGTTCAGGCTTAAACAGATGTTTGGCCTTTAACAGATGTTTGGCCTTTTATATCAGAGGTTTGGACTTAAACAGTTGTTTGACCTTAAACAGATGTTTGGCTAGAAACAGATGTTTGACCTTAAATAGATGTTTTGCCTTAAACAGATGTTTCGCCTTCTATATCAGATATTTGGACTTAAACATATATTTGAACTTAAACAGATGTTTGGCCATAAACAGATGTTTGGCCTTAAACCAAACATTTGTTTAAGGTCAACATCTGTTTGACTATTGGTCAACATCTGATTGACTTTTGGTCAACATCTGTTTGAATTTTGGTCAACATCTTATTTTGTAAAGAAGTACAAAACCAAACATTTTTATAAAATCCCAAATCACCCTATCATGTAAGTGCATTGAAGTAAAAGTGGAAATGATATTATTCATGTGGTCCTGTTGTGCTTTTGTTTGACCTCTAATATGGGTTCATAATCTAATCCGGTGATTTAAAGACATTGTTGTTGAATCAAATGAGATGGTTGATGTAATGTGGTCGTATTAATAACAAATAGTAATTAATATAACTAAGTTTCCCGAGCCCGAGAAGCAATCCCGGGTAAAAACCTAGTTCATTACATAAGCAAAAGCAAAGGTTCTGTGGTAATCTTATTTGTCTCTTTAACCGTTACCTAGATAAACATAAATAACGTAATAATGTGTATAAAATTTAGTTTTTATTTTTTATTTTTTATTTTTTAAGAGAAAAAATAAAGGGTAAACTTACATGGGTTTCATATATCAAATAAATAATAAAATTCTGTTTACCTTTTTGAAATACGGATGAAAGAGATCTAAAGGGCTGAGGAGTATATTAATAACTAGTGCTAATACCTGCGAATTTCGTGGTGTTGAATAATGATATGTTTCTTACTTTTAGAAAAGAAATTACGTTACTGATCATAAAGAAACTATACACGTGAACTTATTATGGAAATCTGAGGTTAAATATTAAAATAAAACGAAGCATCGAACTATATATGTAACAAAACCGAAAAGATAAATAAATAAAAGAAATACTTTTTCTGGTTTGACATATAAATTGAAAGCCTATTACTCTAATACTTCTACTTGCTAGAGTTTTGTAACCAATAACCTCGAATTCGTTTTAGGCCAATTGAAAAAACAATCATCCCCTAACGAAATATGTTCGGCTTCAATTATATCATGTAGTAAATATTTAGAAAAGAAATAAAGTATAAAGGAGCTAAAATGTGAATTTAAATACTTCAAGTTGTGTTTATCTATTTGGAGTAAATCTAAAACTAATTTTTTTAACTAACGGGTGAGTTCTACCATTACTGATGATTCTGCAGCAGCCGAGAAGTTAGAAGTTGCATGTGGACCAAAAACCTGTCATGTCCAATATGGGGTATATCCCATACTCTTCTCTATTGTTGTCCCTTGATTATGACAAACATTAATGTGCATTTTTGGAGTTAATAGACCATTATACATTCATGAATACAAAAAAAAAATCGTTCAAGTTAGCTGGTCAACAGGATATAAACCGGAAGCCACAACACCACTCAGGTTGAGAGGGATATAATCATCTAAAATACACTGAAAGTTCAAAAGTCAATTCCGTATCTATTATTTTAATGATTTTAAGCATATTTGGTAACAACCAATAAATGTTTTTAATATGATTGTTGAATAATTTGAATCTAATCTATTATATATAATAAACGTAAACAAATGTGCTATTGTGTCAAGCTATGAGGGCACTGAATTTTGCTTTTTGGCTCCAAAAATTCGGGTCTCTTTTTTCATTATATGGGTAAGTGCGGGATCCATACTATGACCTAATATTTAAATGTATTGAAAACCTAATTCTCTATCTCTTCACACAGCTCCGCTTCCTTCTGACCTAAATCCTTCAGCCGCATCTATGTGATCTCTCCATCTGATCGATCTATGTGATCTCTGCAAATGGTCCATGATCTTACTGCTCTTGATCCTCACTGTCGATTTTAGGTAAATTGTTATTTTAGTTGATATAGTTAGGGTTTCATCAACTGCTTCTTTTTTATCGGATCTGCTCTCCATGTTTCAAAAAACCTAAATTTTAAATCGAATAAGTTTATGTGTTTTTGTATCGTTCTAGGGTTTTAGGTCTGCTCAGATGATGACGACGATATTTGCCACCTTCGTAATTTTAGGATTTCATATTTTCAACTCTTCGCTTTCGTCGTTCTAGGGTTTCAAGTTTTCACCTCTTATTGGGATTTCATTGGTAATCTTCACAAAATTGCTTTTTTTAATGATTAAGGTTTTTTTTGGTTTTTTTTTTTCGTCTTGAAATGATATGGGAAACGGGTCGAATGGGTCAGACTAGCCAGCCCTAAAGGTTCGACCTGTTTTGGATTTGTATTAAAGATTACCCGTTTCGACCCATTTCTTGCTCCACATATTTTGCCTTTATTTACAAAAAATGTGGATGTATAATACTTTTTTTATTCAGGTGGTCAACTATAGGGTTCGCAAGTTCCATGCTTTGTTGCAGTTTACATACCTACTAAAGTTACTGAATTCGCCACATTACAAGTATGTCTTATTGCTAGGCCATAAATCCTTAGATTATATTATATTTGGAGAGTACATTAGCTAAGTTGTACATGAATAACCAATGTACCTTTAATTGCTTATTCATTCTTCTGTTTTAATAAATAATCATAAATTCTTATATGTCATATTATTTGCAATTGTTGTAAAATGAAGCCATGTGAATGGTTTAAAGCATTCAGGCTGCATCAGCCGCTCAGGCTGCAGGAGCAAAAAAAGTTTTAATTCTTGATTAGGTAATTTATTAGTGATAGTTTATAAATGTATAGTACCTATACCTTTTGGATCATTGGCTTTTAACGTCAATCTTTGTATATCTAATATTCAAGATCCTTTAGAACCCGTTCAAAAAGTTGAAATATTTATACGGCTGATGAATTTCGAAGTTTAGTCTATTTGATTCTAGAAATCAAACTGTACACATTAGAAATATGAACATTGACTTTTCAGGTCAAAACATTTGGCAAAAGTGAGAACTTGAAAAATGTTATTTTTATCTCTTGTATTTTTATTTATTAAACTGGCATTATTTATTTGATTATATGTCGTTGCAGTTTACTTCACAGACGGAAGATACCCGGAGTCAACCAAGATTCGACATTCTTACTTATGAAAATTGGCTTGTGTTTTAGCTCAAACGGTGTGCAGTTTGACATGGGGATTTGATCATGTGCAGTCCAAATCAGCAGACTTTCAAAGTGCCTTTGATGAATCTAACCATGGAAGGAGGAGACAAGTATTCGGTCAAAAACCCTTTGTCTTTGTTCCTCTTGAAGTAAACAAATTTTTTGCTATTTTTGTTTATTTTATATCTGATTTTAGGTCATTTTAATTCTAAGTTTGTAATTATTATGATTACATAGGATGGTGGAACCGTGTTCTGTTTGGGTATCGTTAAAAGTGAGGATGTAAACATCATCGGGCGTAAGTATTCGCCATTGCTTTCGTTTTCTTTACCTTATAAAGTTACTCTTCGGAAAATGTAACTCGTGCTGGCAATTTTTTTCTTCAGAATTCATGATGGGTTATCGAGTAGTGTATGATCGCGAGAAGAATATTTTGTGCTGGAAAGCTTCTAATTGTGAGTACACACCATTAACCTGATTAATGATAACAAGTCGCTTATTTTTTGCGATGATTTTGTGTTTCGTTCAGATAACAAGATAAGATTATGCAGTTTGTGTTTATATTGTATGCATAGGTCGATATTGATCGTGTTAAGTTGATAACAGTTTATGCACACCAGCTATTTGATGAAATGCTTGAACCGAAACACACTTTGTTTTCAACGAGATATAGCGATAATTATCACTTGTATTGTTTGAGCCTGTTTTAAATATGCACATTCTCAACTAAGCAAACAGGTCTAGTTTTTTAATTTTTTCTAGAATTTTTTTTGAGAGAGAAAATATATACCAGCCAAGGGTGCAACTGTTTGTTCAAAGTCTTGCATTCACATATGCTTCTGTTTGAGGTGGGGTTTTGTGGATTCTATTAACACCTAATGGGGAGTGGTTTAGATCTACATTTTGAGACTCTTTCAAATCGTTATTGTTATTACTTTAATGTTAGCGACAACCTCGATAAAATCATATAGCTTTGACTCATTTTCTTATAAACGGGTCAATTTGGGTGTTGTTTTATCTCAAACGAGTCCAACAAGGGTTTAAGTAAAAAAAATTGCTACTACGGAATAGGTTGAGCGGGGCAAATGCCAATGGTTCAGTCATAGTGTTGTTTTTTTTTTTTTTGTGTTTCTGTGATGTCTTTTGCAGCAACTGGTAGTATGAATCAAAGAATTGTGGAAGAAGAAAGATGAACGGATAAAGGAGATATCGGATGTGCATGGACAGATACCAAAAATATGTAATAGATCTTAAAGAAAAACAGATGATATTCAATAGATCCTGCTCAACAGAGGTTTTCAATGTAATAGTGCTTAGGCTAATAGTAGATGTAGGGAGTTTGTTAGGCTATTAGATGTAATTGCAATCTTTACAAATGTTGAAAGCATTCTTCTCATTGTGTCTGAGTTTGATTTAGATTATGTGGATGTTGAATTATGCCTGAACAGATGTTTCATAAGTCAAGAAACGTGAAATTTTTAAAAGACAGTTGTTGAAGTTTTGAAATGCGGATAATGGTAAATAATCATTTATAGTGTTTAAAATGCGTCTTATGGTAAAGGAAGAGGTTAATTGTAATTATGATAACCTATTTTTTTTTTAAGGTTTAAAATTTGTCCTTTGGATTTCTTGATATTTAATTTTATAGTTTTCACATGAAAACTTATTTTTGAAATGTTTTGCATTTAAAGCCTAACCATCGTCGCATCATATTCTTTAACAGTAAGTTAGTCTGGCGATCTATTTAATCATAACCGCCTTCATTGGGTATATAAAATAATTTTATTTGCCATACATTTGGAAACTGCTTTCATCATTACCGCTTTCATCCATCTACTCAATCATATTCAAAGTTTTTTGTTTATCAATATCATTACAATCTCTTTGGCTTTCATGTAACAGCCCAGCGTAACCGCACCATGATATTGTCCGCTTTGGCGGCCAGCACGCCCTCGGCGTCCGCCCCTCACGGTTTTCAAAACGCATCATGATGGTGAAGGTATCCAGCCCCTTATA
The DNA here is from genome assembly GCA_030545235.1 of Helianthus tuberosus. Classification (NCBI taxonomy): domain Eukaryota; kingdom Viridiplantae; phylum Streptophyta; class Magnoliopsida; order Asterales; family Asteraceae; genus Helianthus; species Helianthus tuberosus. The sequence continues at coordinate 74,088 of JARYGA010006459.1, forward strand.
AGGAAGCCTTTGTTCCCCTTCACAACCGATGTGGGATGTCACAATCCACCCCCCTTAAGGGGCCCAGCGTCCTCGCAGGACCTGGTACCACCAGTCCGGCCCTGGCTCTGATACCATCTGTAACAGCCCAGCGTAACCGCACCATGATATTGTCCGCTTTGGCGGCCAGTACGCCCTCGGCGTCCGCCCCTCACGGTTTTCAAAACGCGTCATGATGGTGATGGTATCCAGACCCTTATAAGGAAGCCTTTGTTCCCCTTCAAAACCGATGTGAGATGTCACATTTCAAACACACATTTGTTCACCGCAAAATGGAAAACATTGGGTTTCAAAAGACCGTTGACAAATTTTTCACAAGGCTCCCTGCAGAAGGTATTGGTCGTTTGAAATATCTTTCCAAAAATTTTCATAGGGAACTGTCAAGTTATGCATTTGAGATGATGCATTCTCTCCGAAGTGGAGATTCACCACAAAAGAAACTACTCTCCTTTAAAGACACGTCAATTGTCGTTGACACATAGTAGCTGGTAATTTGGATGTCGTTACAAGCAAAACCATAAGTTTTCCTAACAATGTCCACCCTTCTTACGTATTCTATCGTCATTTAATGGGTTGTTAGTTTGCAATGAACGGATTTGCTGTGAGCTGAACCTTTGGAATCCAACAACCAGGCACTATAAGTTTTTGTCTGACGACTACTTAAATAATAGTCATGATCGAAACTCTGATACAGGTGGAATGTATTTTGATGAATCCAAAGATCTGAAAGTGCTTCACATCAGATGTTACCATAATGCGGCTACTGCTCGTGTTTACTCACGACGTCGTGAGTCATGGAGAACAATAAATTTCTTGAGCCTAAATAATTATGGTTCAAGCAGTTATTCATGGCCTCCAGGAATTTATTATGGTAAAACCATATATTTCATGGTTTCAAATTATTGGTATCCACCAGGTGAGAGGAACATAGTTGCTTTCGATGTTCTTTCAGAGACTTTCAGAATGCTTCGTTTTCCCGAGAGTATCGTAGTCAATCCTTGCCAAGGGCATTTTTTGACCATCGCAAAGAGGCTGCATTTGATTGTTGTTGGAAAGTCTACTGAGATAACTGCTGATTTGCTCAGATATGAAGAAGAAGGCTGGATCAAAGTGTTTGCTTTCAATAATCTTCGTGTAGTTGATTATGTAGATAGGCGCCGAAGGACTAATGTAATTGAAAACAACAAGTGGCTGATAACAAGCATTTGGGGGGATATGGTTGAAGTTGATATGAGCAATGAAGTTTTGAAATACCTCCAACATGTTCGCCCATTGATTAGATATTATTATGTTGTATTTTACTGAATGGTGTTTCGAACTTTGTTTATTATATAGTTACCTCTATTTGACACTTTCATATTTTATATAATTAGTTGTGTTAAAATTATTAACCATGTTTGTTATATAAATGAATTAAATAAATATTTAGGTTTGAGAGTTTAAAAGCTTGTAATATTGGCAAAGGTCTGTTTAAATGATAAAAGCTCTATTGTTGTGAACAGATGTTTGAAAATAAAACAGTGGTTGATACATCTGTTGACTTTGGTCCACAGATGGATGAAAATAGATGTTTGAAACCACTGTTGGGTTAAAACAGGGTTTTGTGAAGAAAACAGTGGTTGAAACCGCTGTTGGGTTAAAATGGTGGTTTAAAACCACTATTGGGTTAAAATAGTGTTTTGTGGAGGTTGAAGGAGATTGAAACGACTATTGAGTTAAAACATTGTTTTTTGGAGAAGGAACATGCTTGAATGCAAATGTTATTTTGTTCACAAAAGATTAATAAATTGTATATTTTTGTATTTTTTATACTCTAAACTTTAAGTATTTACCGACTGATATATTTATTTATAAGTCTTTAAATATAACCATATTCATCATTTATATGTGTTATGCATGGTTTTCTAAAAGCCACCCGTGTTTGCACATGGGTCTTACCCATGGTACTATATAATAAAAGAAACCAATAGGGGGACACTTGTCATTATTCTAGACCATCCTTAAATGTAGATAATTATTATTTAATTTAAATTATTAAATATTAATTAAATTAATATAAATCTTATCAACTCTAAATTTTTGGCGTAAACTTAATTTCAAATCGTAAAGTCTTATCTTAAACTAAAAAGAATTGTTTCACTTAACAGTAGATAATCATGCATATTATTTATTGTTCATGTTATTATTGTTAACTATGAGAAATTACATTAAACAACTTATTAATCAAACCAAAAATTTAAAATACTATTAACCTAATTTAAAAAAATAATAAAAAAATCCATTTTGATTTAGAAAGATTATTTAAAACAATAGATAAACCTGTGTAATACACATGATTTTAAAGATATAACATTTTTTATTATTTGCTATATAAAATTAGATTTATTCAACCCGTACAATACACAGAGTTCTTTTAAAATATTACTTTTTTATTATTTAGTATATAAAATTACATTTTCTTCCACCCGTGAATACACAGGGTTTTTTTAAAATATAACTTTTTTTATTATTTAATATATAAAATTTTATTTACTTAACATGTGTAATTAATGAGGTTTTTAAAAATATATTGTTTTTTATTTAGTATATAAAATTACATTTATTCAACCCGTGTAATACACGGGGTTCTAACATAGTATTTTAATAAAAGAGTAATTTATTGAAAGAAGTCGAAAATTATTCACGCACTTGTAATATATCGACGGTAGAAAAGGTAACCGACACACACTTATGGATCCGATACAACCGGTGGAACGTTATTTGGAGTATGACTGTTGATTATTTTGCGTGTTATTTGACGTTAATACACGGAGTTCTTTTAAAATATTATTTTTTTATTATTTAGTATATAAAATTACATTTCTACCATCCGTGAATACACAGGGTTTTTTTAAAATATAATTTTTTTATTATTTAATATATAAAATTTTATTTACTTAACACGTGTAATAAATGAGGTTTTTAAAAATATATTGTTTTTTATTTAGTATATAAAATTACATTTATTCAACCCGTGTAATACACAAGGTTCTAACCTAGCTAGTATTTTAATAAAAGAGTAATTTATTGAAAGAAGTCGAAAATCATTCTCGCACTTGTAATATATCGACGGTATAAGGTAATTGACACGCACTTATGAACCCGGTACAACCGGTGGAGCGTTATTTGGCGTATGATTGTTGATTATTTTGCATGTTATTTGACGTTAATTATTGATTAGTTAGGTGTTATTTTTCGTATTGTTTGACGGTATATTTCGTTAAGGCATAAGAGACACATTTTTTCGAGCTCAAGGGCACCTGAATTCACAGAGCCGGCCATGACGCTAGGCCACAAGTGGTGGATGGTGAATATTCACTTAAAAAGATCTGCACGGGCTCTTCTGTTTGCGCCGCGCAGACCATTGGCAGATTGCTATCTGCAGACTGTTTTTTCGAAGACGTTTAACGTATGCGCGAGCTCTTCTTGGTGCAGACTTGGACCAGAGACACTTCTAAAATTTTCTAAGGTGTACAGAGGGTTAAATACCACCACCCATCACCACCACCATCGTCCACCACCCACCATTGTCTATCACCACCACCATCGTTTATCATCCACCACCCACGTCCACCACCCACTACCACCGTCCACCATCACCGTCCAACAGCACCACCACCGTCCGTACACCGGTACCAGTTTATTTTAGAAGTATACATACGTTAAAAAACAAACACTCTTCTTCTTGCATACTGCAGAGATTTGGTCCACCTCTTTTTCTATAGATGTCTGCAGATGTGGTCCGCATACTACAGGCATTTACCTCTTAAAAAAACAACACTTTAGTAGTTATACACTTATATGTATTTCATATTTTTGATTAATGAAAAGTTTTTAGTTTAATCCTAGACAACGACATTGTTTTTCATTGATCTAGTCAAAGACAGAACCAAGAATAGATCATGGAAGGGTGTTGCTAAATGTACCCTCTTTCACATACCTCCATCTTCAACTTTTACTTTAATGCAATTTAAACCCTTTTTTTTTTTTTTTTTTTTTTGTCATTTTGTTTTCTTTAATTATTATTATTACTAGTTTTTGTTTTTAAAACGTTATCTTATTTATAAAAGAATTTTTTTATTCGTTTTCTTACGTTTTAAAGTGAAACTTTTTTATTCGTTTTCCTACGTGTTTTAAATTGAAGCGAGTCATTTTAATTTTGAACTGAGATTTTTTTTTTGGTTCATAACGGCTTGAAGTTGGTATTCGAATACAATTTGTATAAACAATAATACACAAAAATTTAATTTAAGCTTTGAAGCCAGCCAACTTAATCTAGTTTTTAGAGTTAAAAGAAGAGAAATATATTTAAGAATCACCGTTGTCAATTATAGATAATGATTTTGATTAGTTAATAACATACCCTCACAATAATTAAATTTCAACTTAAATCGATTATTAATTGATGTTACATGCTTTGATCAAATCATTTTACTACCTAATGTGCTGGTTAATGTTTTATTTTCTTTTTGCTTTTTATTACTTTTAACAAATAAAAGTTGTTAGTTATATTATAAAAACATTTTCATATAATAATAATACTAATAAAAAAGAAATAAAAAGATGAGAGAGCTAAAATACAAAATAAAAAAATATAAATTTGAATGACGTTTTACAGAAACATAATAAAATACTAATTAGAGAAGGTGTCTTCAAAAACAATATTTGAATTGTATATAGGGATGAAATTTGACAACTTTTAAATTGTATTTTTGAAAAGAATGTATGACTAGTAAAAAAGGAGGTGAATTTAGGCGATCCCTCATGAAAATGATCCTTGATTTTATTTTTACCTTTTGTTTTATTAGTATTATTTTTTATGCATTTGGTCTTTTTAACGGCAAACTTTTTCTAACATTTTTAATTTCACCTTTATAGAAGAGAAAACCATAGACCACTAGGTCATGGTTATTTGGTCTTTTCTTTAATAATTGTTTTTAGATACAAACAGATACAAGACAACAAATTATTTAGTATAATATATGGAATTAAACAAATATTTTTATGAAATCATGTGACCAGCTAACACATAAAAACAAAAGCACATGGAGGCTTGACTTTGAGCATGTTGTTCAAACTGCATACTGAAATGTACAACACCTTCTATGCATTTGGATGTAAATTTAGCTATGTTAAGTGCCCCTTAATTATTTTTTTATTTTAATTAATTAATAATATGCAATTATTGAACATATTTAATTTCTCGCTTCTTTTGTCCTAAGGTGGGACGGGGTGGTGCGTTATCGAGCCCGATAACGCGTGAAAGTACCACGCAACACCGCCGCCGGCCAATTATTAACGCGTCAAACTTGTAACGCGTTGAGTGGGTCACGCGTTGAACTCTTGAAATTTTCGACCGTTGGTTTTTTTCGACCGTTTAAAAACGGTAACAATCTTTTAATAAAAAAAAAAAAAAACCTTTCAACCATCTATTTATATCTCATCTTTACATAATTTTTTTACACACACCAATCTTTTAAACCCATTTCACACAAATTTTAAATCTTTCTCAAATGGAATTCCCTACTGATTCGACGTATCCGATGTCTAGCGATAGCGATACCGAGTCGTCTTCCGACAACGAGACGCTAAAGTATTTTGTTTCGGTGTATAACGAGCTTGATGCCGAGTCGTCCCGCCCAAAGAAGAAGATGGTCGACCGTGATCGTATACGTGCCAACGAAGTTTTGATGAACGATTATTTTGTGGAAAACCCGCTATACAATGCCGAAACGTTTAGAGATCGATTTCGTTTACCCAAAGAATTATTTTTAAAGATTGTTGGAGACATCGAAGCAAGCGAGGAATGGTTTCAAGAAGGTTACGATGCGAGGGGCAAACCAAGTTTCACGACGATACAAAAATGCACGTCCGCCATTCGCCAACTAGCGACAGGTAACCCACCCGATCAATATGATGAATACCTAGCTATGTCTGAAAGAACTTCACGTGAATGTTTGCAATTTTTTTGCAATGCGGTAATTAAGTTGTATGCTAACGAGTTTTTACGTAAACCAACGAGCCACGACATCTCACGTATTTACGCCGCACACGAGGCTAGATGGCATTTTCCCGGGATGCTCGGTAGCATCGATTGTACACATATCGAGTGGAGAAATTGTCCAAGAGAGTTGCGAGGGGCGTATGTCAGGGGAGACATCAAAAGACCAACCATCATACTAGAAGCGGTGGCGTCGAATGATTTATGGATTTGGCATTCGTATTTCGGTGTTCCAGGTTCAAACAACGACATCAATGTATTGCACACGTCGCCGTTGTTCCAAAGCGTAACGGATGGTACCGCACCTTCCTCTCCTTTCTATGTTAACGGTCGACATTACAGACGAGGTTTTTTTCTTGTGGATGGTATCTACCCGTCTTGGTCTGTTTTTGTGAAAGCTCCCTCATTTCCTGTCGAGCATAAAGAAAAGGTGTTCAAAAAATTGCAAGAATCGGCAAGAAAAGATGTTGAGAGGGCATTTGGTGCTTTAAAGGGTAGATGGGGTATACTACACCGACCGGTTCGTTCGACGACCAAGAAATCAATACATAGCATAGTGTATGCATGTATCATTTTGCACAATATGATGATCAAAGAAGACGGACGAGCAATATCCCCGGATTGGGTGCCGGATCCTCCTACACAAGTTCAAGTTCCACAAGATATCCATCTACAATTGCGTAACGAAGAAACTCACTTTCGGTTGAGATACGATTTAATCGAACTAGTAGGTTCTCTAGGTTTGGAGTTGCCCGATTCGGACGAGGAGTAGGTTTTTTTTTTTTTTTATTGTATGTTTCTAGTATGTTAACTTGAAGTAGTATGTTTTAAATTTAATGAAATTTTTAATTTTAGTGTTTAAATGAAATTTAAAATTATAAAAATTAAACAATTTACTGAAATTTAATTTTAAAATGAAAAAAAAAAACCTTGGGAGTGATAGAATTTCATCACTAGTGATACCACCCCCCCTAAATTTCTATCACTAGTGATAGAAATTTGGTTGATGACATGTCACGATTTAATTGGACAGTGTGAGTGATGAAATCCATCACTAGTGAACCACCCCTCCCCCCCTAACTAAAGCCATTGCTTTTCATTGAACTAGTCACAGCAAAATAATTTTGTGTCCTTCATTCTTTATCATCTTTCAATTCCCTGTTTACAAACACCTTTTATGTTGGTTCTTTATAAATCTCTTATCAAGTTGTGCACTTGCAATTTCTTGGAACCCTTAATTAGAATTTAACATTATTATTTGATTAACAATTATGGATGTATTCTTGCATACATTCTTGCAGCAGTTTCAACATCTTAAAATTGATTTGGAAGAGATAACAACCGCTACCAACAACTTCAACAAGGAGAAATTTATTGGACGTGGTGGTTTTGGGAAAGTTTACAAAGGAGAAGTGTCTCACTCTAAGGGACGAAGCATGGTTGCTATTAAGTGTCTGGATAAGGCTTATGGACAAGGAATACCAGAGTTCTTGAAAGAGATCACGATGCTTTCCAGTTGCAAGCATGAAAATCTTATCTCTCTTCTGGGATTTTGTTGTGAAGGGAATTACAAACTCCTGGTGTACGAACTTGCTTCTCGTGGAAGCCTTGACTGCCATTTAAATTCCCCTTATCTCACGTGGTCACAACGTCTGAAGATATGCCTTGATGTCGCAAAGGGACTAAGCTATATTCATGATCCAAGGGGGACACACCAAAGAATTATCCACTGTGATATAAAAAGCTCCAACATCTTACTCGATGACCAATGGAATGCTAAACTTTCTGATTTCGGGCTATCAATAATGGGAAGCGCTAATGAGCAGCGCTCGCTTATTATCACCCTTGCAGCAGGTACACATGGGTACCTTGATCCGCAGTATGAAATGACGAACACCCTAACCAAAGAGTCGGACGTATACTCTTTTGGCGTGGTCTTATTCGAAGTTTTATGTGGGAGATTATGCTGTATTTATGATAGAGATGGTCGTGTTCAGCAAGCTTTCCTCCCCGGGTGGAAGGAAAGCTACAAACAGAAGATGTTAAATGAAATCATCTTTAAAAGTCTGACAATTCAACCACTGGATCAAAGTGCTTTAGAAACATTTTCAGACATTGCATATGAGTGCTTGAAAGGATCTCGTGAAGATCGGCCAAACATGGCTGAAGTTGTGACAAAACTTGAGACTGCATACGAAAGTCAAAAGTTTAGCGAATGGAAACCACTTTTTGACTACGAAGAGATAACTAAGACTGCAGAACCTCGGCTGAACTACAGCTGCAAAGGTGAATTGTGGAAACTTCTGTCCAAAGGAGTCCTCCTTAATGGCGGCAAAACGGTAATTAGTTGCTATATATGTTTATAATCCTTTGCTGTAGATTATATTTACCTATAGAATGTTAAGTACAATTCAACTACCGCATGCCACTGTTACCATCACAATATAGCACTGCTCCTTCACAACTCTATAATGCCACCATCACAACACTATGTACACTTGGGGTAAGATATAAGTGACATTGGTATTTATATCATTTGATCTAAACGTATGTAGTCACAAATGTGCAATAAAAACGTATTTTAAACATGTTCGGATATTGTATATATTCAAAATCCAGTGGAAAAACATTTTTGTATACAATGAGCCAAACTAATTTAAACCTGTTTAATGGACAGTGGTTTACTTTAAATAAGAAGGGAGAACACTGTGAAATGATATCTTTTGCAGAATGTTTGGATCCAGTTCCAACTGAATTTGAGAGTAATAAATGGTCATCTGAATATAATTCAAGGTGATTTCTCCTTTTATTTCAAACTTTTGAGAATATTTAATATAAGTACAAAACAAAACAAAACAATACAACATTCTTTGCTACTATTCACGCAGGTTTGCTGTGGGCACCTACCATTCAGACAATGGGATATTCAAAACACGTGTAAAAACTCAATTCTTGTCACCAGGGATCACATACACGGTGAACCTTGTGTTCAAGATGTACCTGAAGAAGGGGAAAAAATGTCATGATCTTATATCTCTCATACATAAAATACAAGGGGAGACAAAAACTTCAATTTCATACCTCGCCTATGAGAGAGAAGATGGACGGTGGATTGCGGAACTGTATCAATTTACTTGTGACAAGAGAATTGTTGATCTTGAAATTCTGTTTGACTGCTTTGATCAATATTCGTATGCTTTCATAGAAGTAGAAGGCATTGAGTTTCGGCCTTTGGATCAGGTAAGATGACAAATAAAAACTGTTTATGTATGTGTGTATTAGTGAATATCGATTATTTTTCTTTTCGTGTTTTAAACATTCATGGAAACTATGTGATCTGCCATAATAACTTTTTTAATGTAAGAGAACCCAACCCATATATATGGCTCACCTATTTTTTTCGAAAAAAAGATTGTGGTGCCAAATACTACAAGCATGATGATAGTCATGCCCGATTAGTCATAAGGTAAAAGTCTAATATGGTTATGTTCTGCAGGTGGAGCACAAAGATCAGAAGTTAGATATGCAACCCATATCAGATTCAGATGCAAATTGGGAAGAAAAATTGCCAGTTGATTATGAAAACATAATGAGATTGTCAAAACAGAGCGTTCAATGGACAACAAAGAAAGAAGTGTACTCAATTATTTGCAAAGGGTTCTTAATCAATGATGGTCAAGAGGTAACTTTGATTGGATTAATGATTCTTTACTCTTTATTTTAACAACTTTTTTTACACCTAAACCACCTATCAACCTCCACATGCAAAAATTTCAAGCCACACCACTATTGGGGTAGGAAACATCAATGCCACTAGACCATGGCATAATTCTTTACTTTTATTACTGAATTGTAAGTCCATTTTTTCTCAAATGTAGTTGTTGTGGAGATGGTTGGTTGTGTAGTTGTTATTCCTACTGGTATGTTTTTTATTTAATAATAATTTTAACTATTTTGGTTTTTTTAAACCAAAATACAAAAAGTACAAAAATAAGCTGGCCTTTAAAGATAAATGTTTCAAAAATATAGAAATAAGATGTAAATTGAGAATTTTAAAGTATTAATGCTCGTGTCAACTCGTAAATACACTGTTGTTTGGGTTAATGTGTGTGACACGTCTTTTGAGTTCCTGTAAAGTTAACCCATCAAGATGACCGATTTAGCAGCCTTATTGGAGCCTATGAACATGGTTCCACAATTTAAAATGCATGGAAACAATACTAAATTGCTAAACATATTTATAATTGTTTGGTAGTGGTTTTCTCTTGATAAAAATGGAAAGCGGTGTCATATGCTATCACCAAGAGCGGCTTCCATAGAGGGTCGAATGTACACGCATTTGTCGTCTTTGCCCGAATCAAGGTTTGTTTGTTTGTTTTTTTTTATTAAATTTACCCTAGTTTTCCTGTAGAAATTTCTACGTTTAAAAATTGTCAACGAAGCATGAATTAAGATTAATCAAGGGGTTTCAACTTAGTAGGCAATCCATTGATTAAGCAACAGAGCATAGGTTAACTTACAGTGACTTCTTGTAAATTACGTAGGTACAAGTTGATATTCTAGCATTTATAGCTTTTCTTTTACGTATGAGATGATTTTCTATGACTTTTCAGATTTGGAGAAGCCTTTGAGTTCGGTCTTTGGAGACTTGTTACCTCGACCACTATTAAATCACATCTATTATCATCTCAAACGACATATGCAAGTTACCTCGTCTACAAATTACCAACAGACCAATCTCGATTTGAGGCACCTGTGAAAGTGAAGGATTTGGGTTCAGATCATATTTGGTATATTTATTTAGTAAATCCTCAAATCCCAGTTATTAGCCCAAAGGCCGATCAAGACACCCACAACCCACTCAGTAGGCCGAAATTAAAAGGTCTTCCACAACAGAGGAACGATGGTTGGATGGAAGCATGGACGGACCTACTTTATGGGGTGGGTGGGCGGCCGCACCCCTTGAAAAAAAAAATTAGTGGTATTTTTCGTGAAAAATCCCGACCGCACCCCTTAGAAAAAAATGTTAGGAATTTGTATAAAAAAATTGTGAACACAGATTGAAACCCGATCAAATTATGTAAACAAGTTAGTCCACTAACCTGTAACACCTCGAAAATTCACGTCCTATAAGGTGTTGACACGTGTCATAAATTTTGAACGTGTGATAGAATGTTATGAAAGGACTAAAGTTGACAAACATGGAAAGTATGTGAATATGCGTATCCTAAGTGTCAACTGTGAATAAATATACTTCATAATAACCCTACATGATGTTTATAACATCAAATGAATAAATCATGGATCATACGGAGCTAAAAGTGAGAGATTTCAAACTACAGGGACCAAATGTGTCAACATGTTTAAATTATACCTCTGAGTGACCTTTTGACAAACCCGAAGCTTTGTAAATAATAATTATGCTCATGAGAATGCACCATGAAAATTTCATAAAATTTCGTTATCGTATGAGAAAGATATGACCAAATTCGTGTGCGAAGTGTTAAAGCGTAAACGTTGGAAGTTAGGACTTTTCGGGTAACAATTAAGTTAACCGGGGACCTAACAAAGTGGGTATATGTTTTAAAGCCCTTATAGATCAATTGTGAGGGTTCATAGTGAAATAAACAAGTGCCTATTCGAGTTTTGAAGAGACAAGGACTAAATCGCAAAACAAATAAAGAGCTGATCCTACACGTCCTCGCGCCACGCGAGGGACTCCCAGTTGCTGAAATGCGGTTGTTGGCTGAAATGGCTCTTGTGCGCGATTTTATTCGATTTTCCACATTCCTCTTGACCCCTAAACACCCCCTAAACACTTAGGGACATGTGTTGAAGTATTGTGGGCACTAGTAGACACAAGTGTCAAGGATTTGTGGTAGATTAAACACTATATAAAGGCATGTTATGCAACCTTTTTCTTCACACCTTCATTCTGCAATTGAGGAGCCTTCTGGAGCTTCAAAGCAGACCCAAGTCCTTCCTAATCAAGCTTAGGACTTCAGTAAGTGTTCTAATCCTTTCTTGTTTGAGTTTAGCTTAGTTAATTAGCTAAAAGTCAAACCATCGTAATTACGGTTTGACTTCGAGATTAGTCACTAATGACTCAGTCTTATCTCGAATTAAAAGTAGATTTAGAATGGTATTTATGTGGGTAATAAAACCCCAAAAGGGTTTCCCCTGATCACCATCCTAAACAGGTCAAATGTCGGGTCAAACCTTTACTTAAAAAGTCAACAGAATTATTAAAAGGTCATTTATGCATAATTAGCTATCTAGATCATATATAACCTGTTTGATTAGTGTTATAACTTAGTAATTAGTGTAAGAACATGTCCAAACCTGTTCAACCCGACTATTTCCTGTTTAGACCCGGTTCGGAACCGAAAGGCACATAGTTTGACTTTTCGGTTGACTTTCAGTTCTGACCCGTTTGGGCATAATTTAGAAATGCCTCAGAGCTTTAATTGGATTAGGATACATGTTAGAACAACCCTCTGTGATCATACACCTTGGTTCACTAGTTATCCAATTATTATGCAAATTTCCGTTAATTGCTCATACGTTGACCGTTATGCCCTTATTACCTTAAAACATGATTTATGAAAATGTAAAAGTGTAGAAACCTTAAATATTGATATATAAACTTGTATGCAAAATTTGACATCAGTTTGACTTATAGATTAAGAGTTATGCTCATTAGCGTAATTACGGTGCTTTATGTTAATAAAGTGGCGTAATTAGCGTATAGCCTAATTAAACATACTTTTTGGTATCAAACGAATTACCCACTGATGTAATATATTATTTTGGGAATTTTAAAGATTTTTAATTAATTTTAGGCCGAGCATAACTCATAGTCGTAGGCTTAACCCGTTCATTGTCGGTTTTGCCCTTACGGGCCATAAAATGAGTTTTACTTATCTAAACGACTCCAAACCTTTTGCTACTGACCACATATGTTAAATAAATTATTTTAAGCCTTCTGGAATTATAAAAATATCAGATTTAAGTATCGAACCCGGTAATGGCCTTTAATCGCCTTATTTAGCGTTATTAGCGCATAGTATGTTTTAAAATTATATTGGACATACCCGGGTTGATACCTACTGATATATGAGGCAAATTATGATATTTTAACAGTAAGCAAAAGTTAATAGACTCAGACTTCGTTTTTGAGCTTTGCGGCTTATGTGAAATTACCAAAATACCCCTACGGGGCATAGTTTGGTTAAATATGATAAATTTCACATATATGCCTTAGCCTACTGTTATAACACATCAAAATGAATATGTTTGCTGTTTACATCAGACCTGTAACTCAGTTGAACATATAAACACTTTTACAAACTTTAAAATGACCAAACTACCCCTGCGGGGCATAGTTTGTGTTTAAATTAGTTCGGGGCATAACGAAAAACATCCTACTGATGTTACAACATATTTGAAGCATATTAACTTAGGAAACTTGTATATGGCTCTTACGGATACCCGTTACGCATATTACGCGTTCGGCTCGGTTTATGTAACAAGTTTACATAAATTAGCCGAAACGGGTCAAACCTTATCGGTTTTATCTCAAAATCCAGAATGTGAATAATGAACCCATATTAAACAAGTCTTCAAACTTGTCGGGTCAGAATCACATTCTATCCGGTCTTCGCTTAATCGTGCGTACGAACCGTATCTTCGAAACTAGCCGGTCTAAGCTTAAGCATAATTAAAGACCCGCTAGGATTCTAATAGGTTATAATTAAAAACCTTCGTTCCAGATTAGGAGCCCAGTAAAAGCTATCTGTACTTGCTGATTTGATATACGGCTGGGATTGAATTTATATTTAGCTCAGGTAAATACTTTTAACTTATTTTCCCTATACGGGCTTGGGTTACGGTACATAGCGTACCGCTTGATCGGGCATCAAATCTCCACGCTTAGTGGGTAGTTGAATAATTTGATCGGCTCGTTTTAAACAGATGTGTTACTTTACAGCCTTTGGGGGGTTAATGACCATGTCCCGGATATCCTCGGCATTATCTTACGAGATGGCCACGACCTGAGCACGGGGTGTAGGCGTACACCTGTCTGTGTATAACTCTAGAATTGTGGTGTGTCTATTGATCTTTAACCCGGATACGTCCGGGCTACTGAACGCATAAGTAACATGTAAATCGTTCTCAAGATTATTATACTATCAAAATAATTCTCCCAAGTTAAAAAGATTAATTTTGCCTCTGTGCATTTTAATCAATGTGTCAAGATATTTTGTGCCACGTGCATTCAAAACAATTTATAAACTCTTTTTCCAAAATGAGTCAGTTGAATGTATTTACCAGTGTAAACTGACGTATTTTCCAAAAAGGCTAAATGCAGGTACTATACGAACTTGGCTGGATAATTCTCCTTAGCATCAATAGAAGTCTCGCAAGCTTAAGATGCCTAAAAGTCTGTTGAACTATTGTTCCATTTTATGTACGATCCTTCTGTGGATAAACTTCCGAATATTGTGACATCTGATATTACAATAATAAATTCGGTTGTATCTTATTTTAAATTGCTTCCGCTGTGCATTATTATATTGTGTTGTTTGACTATTACGTTGCCAACCACGTCACGATACTCCCCCACCGGGCCCACCGGTGACACGTGGAAATCGGGGTGTGACAGGTTGGTATCAGAGCCAACACTGAGTGAATTAAACACTAGTCTTTTGTGTTTAATCTCAGTACACAATTGCACAATCTAAACTTCTGAGTCTAGACTTAACTTAGGAATATTTTCAATCCTAATCTTGAAATTTTACTTCCCAATTATTATTGGATACGTCGCCAAGCGAGGAAGTTGAACTAGGGATTCTCCACACCCGGAGCCTTGAAATGCTGAGCTTCGTACAGCGACCAAGATGAGACGTGCAACCAAGGAGAAAGCATTCAGGGATTGAATGAAGAAGAAACTCCTTTGCTAAAAATCGTTTCCTCAATAGTCCTTATAAGGACATAATTATCTTACAGTCCCTACGAGGACAACAACATTCCTTTCAAGTCCCGCTTAGGGCAACTTTGTACTTTTATTTTTATATAACGGAATGATTAAGTTTAAACTTTCATTCTAAATAAGAAATATTAAATAAATGGAAAAATAATATTTCCTTTTTGCAAGATCTACCATTATAATAAAATGGCAAAATCTAAAAAGGACAAGACCTAGCTACAGGTCATATTAAGACCGGCCAAGATGGCAGTCCCTCAATTTAGATTCAGATCCTTATTAACATTTCAATTTAAAATTGTTCTGCGTTAATTATAAATTAAGAATCTTAAGTGTGGAACCTAGCCTTGGGTTAATTATAAGACCGGGCCAAGATGGTAAGACCTATTTAAAAAAATTTAATTCCCTGTTAACATCTTAAAAAAAAAAAAAAAAAAAAAAAAAAAACATGTTAACACTCTTAGCAGATGTGATTCATTCGAAATCACACACGTCATTTTTATATAGGATCCTTCGAAGGATTCCTAACCCAGTTTAATGATCCCTGAATCCTGGGTTTATGTCGTCAATTAAGATGATCATATTTTAAACCATACGTGGTAATATAGTGCCTACGGGCCTTGCTCATTTCTACATGAGCCAAAATACAGTGGTAGCTATGACTCCCTGTCAGATAAAGGTAATGAACTAGGTTCAAACCTCAAATGCTTTGATTCCCTGAAATCCTAGCATATAATTTATAATTGTCTACGTAACTAGGCCTATTGTGCCAATATACTTTCATGCTTTGATTCTCTGAAATCATAGCTTATAAATGATATATGTCCTTGTGACTAGGCCTTTTGTGCTATAAAATAAAACTATTATTATTGCTTTGATTCTCTGAAATCATAAGCTTATAATTTATAAAAGTCCATGTGACCAGGCCATTGGGTGCCACTAATAAAACTGTTAATGTTTTATAATTAGGATAAATTATTATAAGAAATCCTAAATATAAATGATTAATAAATTAACCAAATATGGTCTCTGTTTACCATGGTTAATGAATTTCCCTAAGGGGCAAGTTCGTAATAAACATCCCTTGGAAGGGAAGTACCTACGGGCTATAATTAATGTCCTCTAAGACTAAAAACAGTGGTAGCCTACAGCTCCCTGTCAAGAAAAGGTAATGAACTTTGATTCAAACCTTAAGGCCACGATTCTCTGAAATCATGGCTTATAAATTTAACTTGTCGACGCGACAAGGCCATTGGTGCTATTGTTAGCTTATGAATTAGGATTTATGATAAAAATCCTGAATAAAATAAATATCCTTTCTTCCCTATCAATATACATTTTCAAAGGGAATCTTAAAGGTGAAGCCTATCCTACGCGGCCAAGATGGTGAAACCTACTCAAGGGATTTAGATCCTTGTTAACACCTAAGAACGTGTTAGCACTACTGACAAATGTGATTCGAGAAAATCACAACAGTCATCCTTTTATTGGGTTCTCCCAATTCTCAAATCTAGCCTAGTGATCTAGGAATCATGGCTAATATCATCCTATAAGATGATCATAATATAAACATCCGTTAGTAATGAAGTGCCTACGGGCTAAACTTGTTGTCCGTTAAGACAACGACAGTGATGGTCTTTGACCTCCTGTCTGAAATATTGGACTATGTCCAAACATAATAGTCTATATGATCAATGCGATCATGACTAATGTCATCTAATACGATGATAATATTATTTAACATCCTCTAGTGATGTTTTGCCTACGGGCTATAATATATTGTCCATTTGAGACATTGACATTGTTATCTTTATGATTCCTTGTCTGAGGTGGTGAGCTATGCTCAAGCCAAAATAGTCAATATGATTAATGCAATCAAGACTTATATCTTCTAATAGGATAAACCTATTATAAATCTCCATTAGTGATGTTTCGCCTATGGGCCATGTTATATTGTCCATGTGTGACAAGGACATTGTGATCCTTACGATTCACCGTTCAAGGTAGTGAGCTACGCTCAAGCCTAATAGTCTATATGATCAACACGAGCATGACAAAAATCATCAATACGATGATTAAAACATTTTTCAACATCCTTAATGATGTTTTGGCCTAAGGGCTATATTATGTTGTCCAATTGAGACGAGGCAATTGTAATCTTTTGTGATCCTTTGCCAAGGGGGTGAGCTATACTCAAATCCCATAGTCTATACTCGTTGCGATCCTGACTAGTATCGTCAGTATGATGATCATAATATTAACACCCATCGTGATGAAATGCCTACGGGCTAAACTTTATTCTAGTGTCGGTTAGACAAAGATAGTAGTGATCCTTATGATCCTCTGTTCAAAATGGTGTGATTATACCCAAACCTAATAGTCAACATGATCGACGTGATCATGACTAATATCATTGGATACGATGGTTATATATAAACATCCATTAGTGATGTTGATTGGCGTATTTTTCTGCCAAAAGAATCGTCTTTCAAGACAATGACAGTTGTAGTCTATGACTCCCTGTCCAAAGGTGAAGAACCACGTTCAAACCTTGAAGCCCTAATCTAATAAGATTGCAGCTTATAAATTAAGGTCCTTGAGGATAGACCATCAAGTTGTGTTTTAAAGTCATTCATGACAAGCCTATGTGCTATAATTGGTCATTCGTGACAAGTTAACATATTAAATGTTAACATTCCTGGTGACATGCCTTTGTACCAGATTGGATGAATGTCCTTATAACAAGGCCGTTTGTGCCATATCTAAATGTCCTTTGTGACAAGGCCTTCGTGCCGTATAATCATTTATGTCCTTCATGACTGTGCTTTATGCCATAATTTTTTTTTCTACGTCCCTCGCGACAGGCTTCTATACCATATATGTATATAAATATATAACCGAAGTCATGAAAGGCTAGCCTTTGAGCTATTTATAATCGTCCTTGTGACAGAGACAGTTGTGACATTATGGTCCCCTGTCAAGCAAGTATTGGACTCGCTCCAAACTTTGGATGCCATTAATGGTCCTGTTGTGACCTAGGCTAAGTATAGTGGAAATACATTCAAAATAACATTCACTATGAATGTTCGGAACAGAATAGCCTATACGGTTTATGAATGCCGTGGCTAACCTAAGTCAGGTCATCATGATGATGACTAATAATGGTTAAACCTTGGTGATTGGTACCAAGTTTCGAGTATGGAAAACTCGGAGGAGGAAGACGACCGTCGCAATACTATTAATGCGACGAAAGTTAATAAAACTACAAACGTAAACCTCAAATATTGATGGAGTTAATCTCCAAGCTGTGGTTGACGCAGCAGTTGGAGAGATCATGGGAAAAGGTCATGAGACAATCAAAGGGGCCGAATACTTCTCGCTCTAAATCTCATTCGAAACCATGTTTAAATTGCTCATGAAGAGATTTTTGTTCACACTTCGTATATGAAGGATGAACCAAAAGAAGGAGAATAACTCCCAGAGATCTGAGAAAGAGAGCAAGTACAGGCTTAATAAAAAGCAACGAAAGTTCAGTAAGAAGTCTGTATACCTCTGGGACTGCTTCCACATTATTAGATGGATGTTTTATATCCATTAGGAATCATTATTCCGATGTCCTAGTTTAGTTATAAATAAGGACTCAATAAAGTGATAAAAATCGATTGGTTGCCTTAAAAATTAAGCCCATATTGTGGGTGATAAGGAACAATTAATTATCAAGACTCCTTATGAGACAACTCTCATAATTACACGTCTCCGTGCGATTAATTAGTAGTGAACATAAAAAAATGGTGGAACTGGCCGTCCCCGGAATCGAACCTGGGTCTAGGCCGGCCGCACCCTTTCGCGCGCCTAGCCAACTGTGCTAGGTGCCTAGTATTGTGAAACTTCCATTATTAATTAAATTTAAGCACTTGTACAATAGACTTCCTTATCATTTATCAATGATAATTTCTGCTAAGTGTCCTGTTTTTAATACAGGCAATAATAAATCTTCATGAACCATAAACTTAGCAAAAAAAATTTTTATCATCCACAAGGTATAACTATCAAGGAAACCATAGTAACCGATTCTTCTCGTATCGGCAAGAAAAACCTTCCGAAAATCTAAGAGCACTCTTTCTTTGCATAGAGTACGACAACATATGTTATTTTAATTATTTTCTCATTGTTTTCTATCGCCTGCGAATGCCAAACTATGTTTGATTAAAGTGTCATATGAGGATTGGCGTATCCTAGTGTGTCCCATAGATTATTTCCATGTCTGATCAGCATGGAGGTTTAATACATGGAACCCCTGAGATATCCCAATGGTCATATTGTACTAAAGTCG
The DNA here is from genome assembly GCA_030545235.1 of Helianthus tuberosus. Taxonomy (NCBI): domain Eukaryota; kingdom Viridiplantae; phylum Streptophyta; class Magnoliopsida; order Asterales; family Asteraceae; genus Helianthus; species Helianthus tuberosus. Next base: position 93,486 of record JARYGA010006459.1, read on the forward strand.
ACTAGTAGTATTCAAAGAAGATATCCAAAAAAAAAAAAAAAATGGAAATTTTTTTTTCTCCAAGTAAATGTTCCCGATTAAGGAATTCGTGGACTTATAACATAAAGGTGTCACTTATTTGACACGAGTAATGGTGGATGAACTGGAGCCTGAGATATGGAAAATCTCTGTAGCCTCCTTGCAATCTTGATTATCTTCTCATAAGTTTTCCCTGCTTACCTCCGGGAAGGCAGGTAGAATTAAGATTTGTATCCCGCTGTGGGCTGGAGTATTGTGAAAACTCCATATTGATTATGGAATAATCGAAACCTTGATTAAGTAGGTTTTAAAACGTAGGCACATAAAGCCTGACTCAATAGTCTGAGGGTTTATGTTATTAAATAAGAAAGACGGTTCATATTGCTTATGCATGCATGCCGCAACCCTAAATAGGCAACGATTAAGAATTTGCCATCAGCTGCCCAGAATAGTCGAATTGTTCGACTAACGGCAAGGATTAGCTATTCCCTAAGATTGTTAAGCAGTGGTTGAAATAACCATCTCACCTTAAGATAAGCTTTTCTATAAAAGTTGATAAATAAGTATCAAGGCTGCCCCTTTAGGAGACCTTGTATAAATGAAATATTAAACAATCTATTGATTAGGACAATAGATGGGTAAGTCCAATTAACTGGATCTGCAAGTTGCATTGGAAGCAACGAACAAGATCATACAGATTCCTAACCATCTATAAGTTGCCATTAGTAGGCAGAAGAGTTACGCTGATCCTAAGCGTAAGGATTTTCACTTCGAAGTAGTTGACAAAGTCCTACTTAAAGGTGTCACCCTAGAAGGGGGTTGGTAAGAAAGGCAAGCTAAGTCCGAGATACATAGGACCTTTCGAGGTTATCGAACGTGTCGGTTCAGTTGCCTATATGCTAAACTTACCTGAAGAGCTCAGTAGGAATTCACAATGTGTTCCACATCTGCAATCTAAAGAAGTGTTCCGCTGACGATTCACATGTCATGCCACATACAGATGTGCAAATAGATAAGAGCTTAACGTTTGTTGAAAAACCTTTGTCGATTGAAGATCGACAGGTAAGGAAGCTTCGAAGAAAGCATATACCTTTTGTAAAGGTCAAATGGGATGCCCGTAGAGGTCCCGAATTCACGTGGGAGGTTGAATCCACGATGAAAGAAAAGTACCCTTACTTATTTCAGTAAATCTCGGGTCGAGATTTATTTTAAGGGGGTGAGGATGTAACACCTCGAAAATTCACGTCCTATAAGGTGTTGACACGTGTCATAAATTTTGAACGTGTGATAGAATGTTATGAAAGGACTAAAGTTGACAAACATGGAAAGTATGTGAATATACGTATCCTAAGTGTCAACTGTGAATAAATATACTTCATAATAACCCTACATGATGTTTATAACATCAAACGAATAAATCATGGATCATACGGAGCTAAAAGTGAGAGATTTCAAACTACAGGGACCAAATGTGTCAACATGTTTAAAATATACCTCTGAGTGACCTTTTGACAAACCCGAAGCTTTGTAAATAATAATTATGCTCATGAGAATGCACCATGAAAATTTCATAAAATTTCGTTATCGTATGAGAAAGATATGACCAAATTCGTGTGCGAAGTGTTAAAGCGTAAACGTTGGAAGTTAGGACTTTTCGGGTAACAATTAAGTTAACCGGGGACCTAACAAAGTGGGTATATGTTTTAAAGCCCTTATAGATCAATTGTGAGGGTTCATAGTGAAATAAACAAGTGCCTATTCGAGTTTTGAAGAGACAAGGACTAAATCGCAAAACAAATAAAGAGCTGATCCTACACGTCCTCGCGCCACGCGAGGGACTCCCAGTTGCTGAAATGCGGCTGTTGGCTGAAATGGCTCTTGTGCGCGATTTTATTCGATTTTCCACATTCCTCTTGACCCCTAAACACCCCCTAAACACTTAGGGACATGTGTTGAAGTATTGTGGGCACTAGTAGACACAAGTGTCAAGGATTTGTGGTAGATTAAACACTATATAAAGGCATGTTATGCAACCTTTTTCTTCACACCTTCATTCTGCAATTGAGGAGCTTTCTGGAGCTTCAAAGCAGACCCAAGTCCTTCCTAATCAAGCTTAGGACTTCAGTAAGTGTTCTAATCCTTTCTTGTTTGAGTTTAGCTTAGTTAATTAGCTAAAAGTCAAACCGTCGTAATTACGGTTTGACTTCGAGATTAGTCACTAATGACTCAGTCTTATCTCGAATTAAAAGTAGATTTAGAATGGTATTTATGTGGGTAATAAAACCCCAAAAGGGTTTCCCCTGATCACCATCCTAAACAGGTCAAATGTCGGGTCAAACCTTTACTTAAAAAGTCAACAGAATTTTTAAAAGGTCATTTATGCATAATTAGCTATCTAGATCATATATAACCTGTTTGATTAGTGTTATAACTTAGTAATTAGTGTAAGAACATGTCCAAACCTGTTCAACCCGACTATTTCCTGTTTAGACCCGGTTCGGAACCGAAAGGCACATAGTTTGACTTTTCGGTTGACTTTCAGTTCTGACCCGTTTGGGCATAATTTAGAAATGCCTCAGAGATTTAATTGGATTAGGATACATGTTAGAACAACCCTCTGTGATCATACACCTTGGTTCACTAGTTATCCAATTAATATGCAAATTTCCGTTAATTGCTCATACGTTGACCGTTATGCCCTTATTACCTTAAAACATGATTTATGAAAATGTAAAAGTGTAGAAACCTTAAATATTGATATATAAACTTGTATGCAAAATTTGACATCAGTTTGACTTATAGATTAAGAGTTATGCTCATTAGCGTAATTACGGTGCTTTATGTTAATTAAGTGGCGTAATTAGCGTATAGCCTAATTAAACATACTTTTTGGTATCAAACGAATTACCCACTGATGTAATATATTATTTTGGGAATTTTAAAGATTTTTAATTAATTTTAGGCCGAGCATAACTCATAGTCGTTGGCTTAACCCGTTCATTGTCGGTTTTGCCCTTACGGGCCATAAAATGAGTTTTACTTATCTAAACGACTCCAAACCTTTTGCTACTGACCACATATGTTAAATAAATTATTTTAAGCCTTCTGGAATTATAAAAATATCAGATTTAAGTATCGAACCCGGTAATGGCCTTTAATCGCCTTATTTAGCGTTATTAGCGCATAGTATGTTTTAAAATTATATTGGACATACCCGGGTTGATACCTACTGATATATGAGGCAAATTATGATATTTTAACAGTAAGCAAAAGTTAATAGACTCAGACTTCGTTTTTGAGCTTTGCGGCTTATGTGAAATTACCAAAATACCCCTACGGGGCATAGTTTGGTTAAATATGATAAATTTCACATATATGCCTTAGCCTACTGTTATAACACATCAAAATGAATATGTTTGTTGTTTACATCAGACCTGTAACTCAGTTGAACATATAAACACTTTTACAAACTTTAAAATGACCAAACTACCCCTGCGGGGCATAGTTTGTGTTTAAATTAGTTCGGGGCATAACGAAAAACATCCTACTGATGTTACAACATATTTGAAGCATATTAACTTAGGAAACTTGTATATGGCTCTTACGGATACCCGTTACGCATATTACGCGTTCGGCTCGGTTTATGTAACAAGTTTACATAAATTAGCCGAAACGGGTCAAACCTTATCGGTTTTATCTCAAAATCCAGAATGTGAATAATGAACCCATATTAAACAAGTCTTCAAACTTGTCGGGTCAGAATCACATTCTATCCGGTCTTCGCTTAATCGTGCGTACGAACCGTATCTTCGAAACTAGCCGGTCTAAGCTTAAGCATAATTAAAGACCCGCTAGGATTCTAATAGGTTATAATTAAAAACCTTCGTTCCAGATTAGGAGCCCAGTAAAAGCTATCTGTACTTGCTGATTTGATATACGGCTGGGATTGAATTTATATTTAGCTCAGGTAAATACTTTTAACTTATTTTCCCTATACGGGCTTGGGTTACGGTACATAGCGTACCGCTTGATCGGGCATCAAATCTCCACGCTTAGTGGGTAGTTGAATAATTTGATCGGCTCGTTTTAAACAAATGTGTTACTTTACAGCCTTTGGGGGGTTAATGACCATGTCCCGGATATCCTCGGCATTATCTTACGAGATGGCCACGACCTGAGCACGGGGTGTAGGCGTACACCTGTCTGTGTATAACTCTAGAATTGTGGTGTGTCTATTGATCTTTAACCCGGATACGTCCGGGCTACTGAACGCATAAGTAACATGTAAATCGTTCTCAAGATTATTATACTATCAAAATAATTCTCCCAAGTTAAAAAGATTAATTTTGCCTCTGTGCATTTTAATCAATGTGTCAAGATATTTTGTGCCACGTGCATTCAAAACAATTTATAAACTCTTTTTCCAAAATGAGTCAGTTGAATGTATTTACCAGTGTAAACTGACGTATTTTCCAAAAAGGCTAAATGCAGGTACTATACGAACTTGGCTGGATAATTCTCCTTAGCATCAATAGAAGTCTCGCAAGCTTAAGATGCCTAAAAGTCTGTTGAACTATTGTTCCATTTTATGTACGATCCTTCTGTGGATAAACTTCCGAATATTGTGACATCTGATATTACAATAATAAATTCGGTTGTATCTTATTTTAAATTGCTTCCGCTGTGCATTATTATATTGTGTTGTTTGACTATTACGTTGCCAACCACGTCACGATACTCCCCCACCGGGCCCACCGGTGACACGTGGAAATCGGGGTGTGACATAACCCCTTTAATAAAGCTTAAATTCAATCCATCAGGCCCAATAACTTAATACTCATTCAATCCTCATTCCAACTACTAGTTTTTACTAGTTTTGTTAAACAAAATCAGTCCACGTAATAAAAAAACCCAAATCGTTGGTGGTTTTGTTGATTATATGATTGTTGGTTGGTAAATAACAATACTAGGGCTTGAAATTCAAAATTTTAAATTGAAAATTAAGGAACATGTGCTATGGCTGAACACTTGAAGATCCTTGTTTATTTTGTATGTGATAGGATTAGGAAAGATCAATGAATTATGTCGCGATTTCTCAAGAGGAAAGGGGTTGAGCCACTTTTTTTCGTCGGATTCTTCTAAATAAAGACCAATGTATGTTTTAGATAAGTTTTTTTTGTTCTTTTATTTAATGATTAACAGAAATAGAAGTAGGGATGATTTGAATGTTGATGCGTTTTTGTTTGTTAATGTGATAGGAAGTTAGGAACTAGGGTTTGATTGTTTGAAAATTGAAATGGACCCGACCCGATCTGATTCGACCCGCTATGAAACTTTGTTTGTTTGTGCTCACTTGTTTTACATGACCCGACCCGCTATGAACCGATTTTTTTATATAGCTAGGGGTCTAAAATCTTTAAAAAATTTCCGCACCCCCGGGGAAAAAATCCTGGGTCCGCCACTGGATGGAAGTACAAATTTGGGAATTCAGAATTGCTACTACCACAGAAATGAATTCTATGCGTCTTAAGTTGTCCGGTTGTGGTTCCAAGATTCCCTACGGACTAGTTCTTCAAGGCGTTGAGTTCAGGCCCATATAAATTCTTTTGTTTGCAATTGGACGTAGTTAATAATATTTGTAAACACAAAGTTTGTTTTGTGAGGAAGAACATTTTAATTTCTTATATCTCGAAACAAGTTGTTTTGTACATTTCACAATTCATATTGTAGAACCACTGGCATCACTATCAAAGAACCAGGTTAGGTGATGTGATGTACATTTCACATCCCCGGTACTGATAATTGAAGAAGACGTAATCTTCCGGTCAGGAGCGTAGGGGGGACAACCTTCCTCAAACAGGGTGCCAGAGGCGAATTAATACGGGAGGAGGAAGGAAGGTCTTGCTTTGAACAGAAGGCTGGAGAGGGGAAGTGTTGGAAATAGCTCCGGTCACAGGTACAAGATCCACACTCTTTTTACAGCCTTTCCCCTTAAGAAGCAATGGAGCAGACCGAACAACATTGGTATCAATATTTTGTGTCCTTTGACCTTGCCAACAAAGATCCTCGCTGGTTGAAACCCATGGCTGATGAATACTCGACCCTTACGGCCGCCTTACGGGCAGAAGTGAGCTCACCAGCTTATGGGATGAGGTGAACCACCTTCGTGGTGAGCTTACCGATTAGCGAGCGATGCTTTGTTTCATGTATGCTTATCAGCTTGAGATGGGTCGCACCATTACCTCCCTCCGTGATCACATAGGTCGACTTAGACCTATGCCACGTTCGCCGCCTTAGTCGATGCCTTCTACATTTATCCCCGACTCGAGGACGATGCTATATCTTAAGCTTGGGGAGATTAGAGGTAATTACCATGTTCTCATTACTCGTTTCATATTAGTTGAATTTTGCATTAGTATTTGTATGGATTAGGATCAAATACAAAGGATCCTAATTGTAAGAAGTGTAAGAAGGATTTATAGAGTGACAAGTGTCCAATTACCTAAAAAAAACCCACTACACAAAAAACCCACTAAAAAAAATAAAAAAAAAAAACATTAAACATCCACCACCACCAAAAACCCCCCCAACCCCCCCCCCCCCCCCCCGCATATATTTTTTTTTTGCCGATGGGATGGGGGGTGGGGATTTAGGTTTTTGGGTGGTGGTGGGGGTGGGGGTGGGTGTTTAGTTTTTTTTAGGTTTTTTTTTTTTTTTTGGGGGGGGGGGGGGGGGGGAGGGGGTTAGGTTTTTTTAGGTTTTTTTTTGGAGGGGGGGGGGGGGGTTGGGGGTGGGGGGGTTAGGTTTTTGGGGGCGTGGAGGTGGGGTGAGGGGGGGTTAGGTTTTTTTGGGGAGGTATAGTTTTTTTTTTGTTTTTTTTTTTGCGGGGGGGTGGGGGGGTTTAGGTTTTTTTGGGGGGGGGGGGGGGGGGTTTAGGTTTTTGGGTGGTGGTGGGGTGGGGGTGGGGGTGGGTGTTTAGGTTTTTGGTGGTGATGTAGTGGGTTTAGTTTTAGGTAATTGGACACTT
>JARYGA010006460.1:0-37304 GCA_030545235.1 Helianthus tuberosus
GTCCTTATATATTCCACATAGCACCCTTGAAATTTCTATATTGAACCCTGAACTTTATACACTGGACACAACAAAACCACACAGATCATATCACACAATAAAAATAAACTGGACCTTTTAATCTTAGGACATAATGAATGAGCAACATATTGTAACACCTTTTTAACATCCCCCCTTCATTCATTTGTCCTAAACAAATCAACCAACCCCAATTTTTCACACAAATATTCATGTTGACTTATACTCAAACCTTTTGTAAGAATATCAGCCAATTGACTTTCTGAGTCAACCTTTTCTGTAGCGATAAAACCAATCGACACTTTTTCCCTCAGAAAATATAGGTCAATCTCGAAATGTTTAGTTCTTTCGTGAAAATCTGGATTAGCAGCTATTGCAATAGCTGCTGTACTATCACAAAACAACTTAATTGGAAGTGTGCAATCTGCTCTTAACTCTTTCAACATATTAACAATCCAGACCAGTTCACAGGTTGCTGAACACATCGCCCTGTATTCAGCCTCCCATGTGGACCTCGAAACAGTACTTTGTTTCTTACTTTTCCAAGATACCAGATTTTTACCAAGAAATACACAGAACCCAGTGACCGATTTTCTGGTCACTAAGCACTTAGCCCAATCCGAATCAACAAAACATGTTAATTCAGTACCACAACCCTTGTTGAACATAAGACCTTTACCTGGGCTAGACTTTAAATACCTTAACAATCTCAAGGCAATTTTAAGATGAACTTTCAGTGGAGAATGCATAAACTGACTCAAATATTGGACAACATAACTGATATCAGGACGGGTCAAAGACAAGTAAATCAGTTTTCCTATTAATTTTTGATAGCTAGTAACATCTTTATCCTTTTACCAAATTGAGTTAACACTAACTCATAAAAATATTTAATATTTTCAAACACTTCTGTCTTATTTTTTAACAAATAACACCAAACAGACCTTGAGTAGTCGTTAACCACAGTTAAAAAAATACTTATAACCATCTCTACTTGTGACCTTATACGGACCCCAAACATCTAGGTGAACTAACTCTCCAACACATTTAGTTTTATGATCACTTATTGGAAAAGGTTCTCTAACTTGTTTAGACCTATGACAGATATCACACGGATGATTAACAACTTTATTAACACCTAAGACATCTTTTAAAACAGTTAGATCTTCGTTTGCAGGGTGTCCTAACCTACTGTGCCAAAGATTACTATTATTCAAGCTATTAAAACAGAAATTACCAGTATTACCACTTTTATTAACAAAATACAGACCATTGTCCTGGTTACCAGTCACCAGGACTTTCTTTGACTTCGAATCCTGTAATGAACATGTATTCTCATTAAAAACAACAGTGATCTTATTATCTTTTGCCAACTTGAAAACAGACAACAAATTAACTCCATAATCAGGAACAAAGAAAATATCATTTAAAACCACCCCATCGGCTAACTTAATATTACCAATTTTAGACACTTTGGCACTAGTCCCATTTGGGTGACACACTTTCAAATCAAACTCAGACACATCAATACTATTAAACATATCTTTGTCAGTATTAACCATGTGTTGATTCGCCCCCGAATCAACAATCCAGTTATAATCAAAACCAAAGTTTATACTACTGGAACAGCAAATAAAACCACCATTAACATCATACACACAATTAGACTTACCCCCCCCCCCCCCATATTGGAACTCTGAGGATCAGACCCGGTTTTCTCACCCATAAGACTTAAGAGTTTTGCAATCTGCTCAGAAGAAAAATGAGACAAAGAAGAACCAGAAGACAAGTTTGACTTATTGTTAGATGACACGTTCTTCCCAACCTGACCAACCCTTTTTTTATAACCTGGAGGATATCCTACCAACTCATAACATCTATCAACATCATGACCTAACATGTTGCAATTAGTGCATTTTAGATTAGGGTTAGGTCCTCTAAACGGTTTCTTCTTAGAATCATATGGCTGATTAGACTTAGAAACAAACGAAACACTTTGACTTTTGGAACTACCACTAGTGTTTCTAGAGACTCCTCCCTAGATACAATAGAGAAAGCAACTTTGATAGAGGGCAACGGTTCTCTTGTTAAAAGGTTTGTTCTTATAGGCTGGTATACATCGTCCAAACCCATAGGAAACTGCATTAACTTGATAAGAGTTGAAAAATCATTATAATCTTTAGCTGCATTACAAGAACATGTGGGTAACTGAACCATAGCATCAAACTGTTTCCACATGGTATTCAGTTTGTGATAATATTCAGAGACTGAGCTCCCATTTTGAGAGATACAATTGATTTTTTTTATATAAATCATAAACAACAGAACCGTCGACCTTATCATAAGTCTCTTTCAAATCTAACCAAACCTCGGATGCAAGTTTAGAAAACACTTGACCTAAATACAACTCCTCAGAAATAGAATTCAGTAACCAGTTCAACACAACTGAGTTGCACCTATCCCATTGACTACTCAGAATAGGATCATTAGCAGATTTTTTACATTTACCATCTATGAATCCAAATTTATTTTTAGCTTCTAAAGCTAATTTCATAGCACTAGACCAGACCCTATAGTTTTCTGTACCTTTTAATTTTATTCCAACTATAGTCAATGAACTAGAATCACTTGGATGCAAAAACAGAGGATCTCCTATATCCAGTTTACTTATTAAGGTTTGAGAAGTTCCTTCACCATCACCCATGATAACAATGCACAAATAAACACAAAACACAATCAGACAAGAAAAAACAACAGAGAAGACAAACAAAAACCACCTAACATGGCGAAGTTGAGTCAGGGACCAGATTCCAGGATCGTCACTCAGAGGTGCCTGGACAAGCCTTTACTCAGGAGCCCACACTAAACCTAGAAGATCTAAGACAAAAGACAAGAAAGGTAAAAACAAACAAGAACCTGCACAATACACAAACCAGCAAAAACAAAAACACAGAAGCTAGCACAAATCAGCAAATAAGAATCACAGAAGCAACAAGTAATATGTGCCGGTCCTCACTACCCCGACTTCAACTAATCAACAACAGAAATGAAAAAGAGTGAACATAATGATCTTACAGCGGGTGCAATTATCTTCTACAAATATCAGATCTGTAGTTTTCAAGAACTACAAAATCTGATACAGAATAATCACCAAGAACACTTCAGGTTAGTTTGCGCTGAAACTTCAATGGTTTCAGAGACTAACGCAGAAGTCAGATCCGAGAAGAAACTTCGAAGTCACCAAACCCTAATTTTAAGGTTTCGTTAGATAACAACACAAGCACCACCAGAGACACTAGTTCTGAGAAGATCAGCCACCAGATCTGAGAAGATCAAACACCAAGCACAGTTACCAAGAACAGAAACCCTAACACAAAATACAAAACGATCAGAAACAAGGCAGCGGATAACAAGTAACAGACAAATCAGAAGCTATCTAGCTCTGATACCATGTAAAAATGGCACAGATCTATAACTACTGATAAACTAACAAACAACACAAGATATAGCGACAAAAAATGTGACGAAAATCTTATTTAACCAACCCAAAATGATTACCCCCCAGAAACCCTAGATCTCACAACTGTGAGATCCAATAATACAAAGTACAACGATACAGTGATGATCATCAACTGATGATCAATCCACAAGAAATACAACAATCTCTCAACGATACGGATGAGAGATTGTAACAAGAAAATACAGCAACCGTCTTCAACAAACTCTAACAACTACAGAGAAAATAAGAAGAGTGTATGAAATGATTTGGGGAGAATGACTGATTAACCAGTCAATAAGCCTTTTATATCTCCGCAGATAACACTTTGCACTTAGACCCCCAGAGAATACAAGAAGATAATCGCGGTCCTTATATATTCCACATAGCACCCTTGAAATTTCCATATTGAACCCTGAACTTTATACACTGCACACAACAAAACCACACAGATCATATCACACAATAAAAATAAACTGCACCTTTTAATCTTAGGACATAATGAATGAGCAATATATTGTAACACCTTTTTAACAAATGGCTACTAAGGCCAGGTATATATTGGTGATTTAGGGCATCATGATTGACACCAAGATTAATATTACAATTTTGATTAATCCATTTATCGTTGTCAGCAAATTTGATTATAAATCATCAAGGATCATACTCGAGATTGATCTCGTTTGATCATCTTTTGAATCATAATTCCGCTGCCTACATGTTGGTATCAGAGCCAATAGCATTCCTAATTTAAACGATTGCAACAACATGGACGACATTGCTTGGAACAAAGATCAAATGAAGGACTTCATTTTACTACACTTACATGAGTTTTTCATTAACCACTTCACTCATAGTGGCATCTCTTTTTATACTAGACCATGTAATGTAATGTAATATAATAGAGTATATTCATATGTTATCTCAACCATTTATTTATATTAAAAATATATAGGAAACAATATATTTCTATTTTATATTATCATTTTTCTCTTGATCTTATAACAATAACTTTTCATCAAAGTTCATCTATACCCCACACTTCAAATTTTCAAACACATGTTTTAGATATATGAATAACTTTTCATCGAATTTCATCTATACCCTACACTTCATGTAGATTAAAAGCAGACAATGACATTTCTTTTTGTAGTGTTTGGCTAATTTAGTTGGAGAGTGAAAGAGAGTAAGATAATAAAAGTTACATAGTAAATTAACTTATACACATGGAAGTTATAATAAAATGCACAAGATCTCGCGATCCCTATTTAATATCGTTTATGTATTAAATATTTCTCAGTACGTAACATATGAAATATATGTATCAACTCAGATAACCATCACTAGTGTTCTAGTGGTGGCCACGGGTATTTAAGTTCCACCTATGGTGGGCCCCGGTGAGTTTTCCCCTCCAGGTCTCAAGTTCGAGTCTGGGTGATAGGGGTTTCTCATTGAGGGGTTTGCATTGGGGATCTATTGTACGAGGGGGCTCTCTAGCGCAGACCCGGTTAAAACAACGTATACTAGATCTCCCGACATTCGCGAATAATTCACACTTGTAAAAAAAAACGTATCAACTCAGATGTAGATATCAAAGTCTCAATCATACATAGATGGGTCAAAGTCATATATACTTGATTTGAATTAGATGAGTCAAAGGTGTTGTTTGTTTTTTCAGACAAAAACTGTCTGCAGTCTGATTTCAGCTGATTTTATGTCTGTAACTGAAGATATGGTCTGAAGGTCTGCAAGCTGAAAATATAATACTGTTTGTTTTATAAACTGGATATCATCTGTATAAGCTGAAAATTATTTAACTATCATACTTATCATAGCTGATAAAAGTCATTTAACATTCAAGTTACATAAAAAAACCATAATAGCACCAAGTATCAATAACCTAAAAAATAATAAAATAAACTCAAAGTACATTGTTTTGCATTAATTCTTGTGCTATTTGATCTCGAAGTTGACTCATAAATTCACGGTCCGCTGAACTTCCATGTCGTGGTACTTCTTCGTCTCTATTTTCACCACCATCTTGTACATGTTCATCTCCATCTTGAAGGTGTACATTTGGGTGATCATATTCATCAAAAATGTCATCGCTTAAACCCTCTTTCCGTATAAAATTATGAAGCGCAAAACATGCAACGGTAATATTTCGTTGCGTAACCAACGAAAAGGGAGCCATTTTCTTTAATATTGGAAAACGTGCTTTTAATACACCATACGCACGTTCAATAACATTTCTAAGCTTTGCATGTGCGTGGTTGAATTTTTCCTTGTCGTTTAATGCACGATTTCGACGGAAATCTCCAAGCCAATACCTCACATTTCTATATGGTGCCATAAAGCCTCGAGTGTGTGCATAAGCAGCATCACATAGATAATATTTATCTGAAAAAAACAATTCAATCTTCAAACTATATAATATAAAAAATAAAGTTGGAATCATAGATATATACCCGGAGGAGGAAATGGAAATGGTGCATTTGCATTTGTTAAAGATTCGGACAATATTCTAGAATCATGTGCCACTCCTTCCCATCCGGCCACGAGAAACGTAAACATCATGTTGAAGTCACATATGGCCAAAACATTTTGATAGCAATCGCCTTTTCCTCTTCCCCTATATAAATGTTGTTTCTCAACAGGGACAATAGCATGTATCAAAGTACCATCAAGTGCACCAATCGCTCCCTATGTAGAATTTAATAGTTACTAATATACGTGGAAGGAAATCACAAAAGTATTTGTATAACGTACCTTAAAAACATTTCGTAATCTCTTATGACGCCCCGGAATATTTGGATTAGGATTAAAAGATGTTGGTACAATAACCTCTTTAGCAAACTCCATCATTCTTGACAATACTTCATGAAAATACTTATGAATTGTTTGTTTCGAGTGTTGAAATCTACGCTTAACAACCGAAAAACGTTGATTGTGACCAAGCATCATAAAAAACATAGCCATTTTTTCTTCAAGGGATACATGTTTACTATCTTTTAGCCAACCTTTTAGTCTAAAATGTGTGCAAAGTCGAACAAAAGAATCACGTGACATACGTAGGAGTTCAATGCATTGCGTATCATTCCCTTGCAACAACTCTAAAGTAAAATGGTGTCCAGACATAACCGAAGGATTATCTCTTTTTCTTTTAAGATGTCTCGGCCAAAAGTATCTAAGATAAAAGAACATCACAATGAGGAGCAATAACCTTTGATTATAATCCATGAGAAACCTGTAAAAAACAAGCAAAAAAAAAAACGCAAGGGATCTATAGGCTCTAACCCAACTGATTTCAACTTCTCATAACATTCATCAATGGATGGTCCTTCCATGTTTTTCACCATATGCTTAAGTGCATCACGCATATCACTAGCCAAGTCATCTAGGGTAATGGAGTTTTTAGATGTTTTAGCCTTTTTCTTGGGCCTAACTTCTGAATCATCATTGGGTCGAACACTAGGTCCCTCATTATTGATAGGATCTTCATCACCCATTGGAAAACTTTGTTCATGAGAGTCTCCATCATCATCTTCTAAATGAACACTAGCACCTTCTATATGAAGTGTTTGGACTTGTGGGGATGATGAAACCCCAGATGTTTGGGTGGATGTCCACTGATTACCACCAGTTGCAATAAGGCCTTCAAACACAGATATGAAAAGGTCAGGATGAGGCAATGGTCGTGTTCTCAATGACATTGCCCTTGGGTGACCCTGCGCCAAATTAATAAGGACTATAATAAATACTTTTCTATTCTTATTATTCTTATTAATATTAATATATAACAAGATATTGAAATTTGAACTAAATCACACCTTCTTAAAGTCATCCCATTCTTGAGGCGTTAAAGTGAACATATTTGTTTGTGGGTTGTAGAGATTTCCAGTCTTGTTTCTCAAATAGCACCATCCTACATATTTTGATTTCATGGTATCAAAAGCATTTCTAATTTGCTTTTGATTCAAATCAAATCCAAACTCTTCCTTAAGTTTCGCTCCTACCCTACCCCAAGACTCTCTACGCAAGCTTTGTCCATTTCTACCTACTCTCCCTATTTCTTCAAGACATGTTTCTAACATGCATTTGATAGCCACATGTGTCCATTGTTGTCGACCATCATTAGTTTCCATCTAAAATTCAATCACAAACAACATACAACCGTAGCCATAAAAAACGCAGCCATAATTTACAAAAAAACGCAGCTATAATTTACAAAGAACGCAGCCATAAATTACAAAAAAACACAGCCATAAGTTCAAGTCTTGATTTCACTAAATTTTTTTGACAGTTCTCGAGGACTGCTCTGGTGTTGAACTGTTGAGTTATAAACTTATTATATTATGGTAATACTAATACTAATATCAAAGATTGTTTGTTTGTTAACCAAACAAAGAAAACGTAACAGATTGCAAACCCACATGAATTAAACAACCAAAATAAATAAAAAAGTAAATCAAATGATGATGTTAGTGTTGACTTGTTCCACAACAGTTCCACCAAATCAAAGACTAGATTACCAAACAAAGTGAAAAGAAGAAAAGATAAATCATAAACCTAAAAAGTAATTTCAATTTTTCAGCAACCAAATTGAAGCATAACCCATGAGAAAAATATCAAGACCCACATGAATATAACAGCAGAAAACGATTTAAACCGAAACCCTAACCCTAGAAAACGATTCAAACCGAAACCCTAACTCTAGAAAACCGCAAACAATCGGAACAAATTAAACGATTCGAAAGATGATAAGACGAACCTGTGGAAGTTCGATCGGTGATGGTGGAAGCCGGCGATCTGTGGCGGCGGGAGAAGTGAAGGAGTCGTCTGGTCTGGGGAGCGTATATGAGAAGAGCGTATATGAGAAGATCTGATAGTTTTTGAAGATATTAGATCTGTGCTTTTTTTTAAGCTAATAAAAGCCACTTTCAGGTCTTCTTTTTTTTTAAAAACAAACCGTCTTTAACCTCTTATGTCTGCCCGCCCGCAGACATAAGCACTTTGAAGACATTTTAAGCAAAAACAAACACACCCAAAGTTTGTGTTACTAATCTGAATTATTCGTAGGTGTGATCGATCAAAGGGGTCCCAAGTCCCAACTATGCTTTATCAAAAATTTTATGAAACTTTTATATCTCATCAAGAATGTTATCATGTTAAATATATCATCAACTTACATTACATGATAAAGAATATAACACACTGACTGGAAGTGGAAGTGAAAGTGAAATAAACCACATAAAAGGAATTTCCAATCAAATTTGGAATTGAAGAGGGTATTTATTTGTACATAATAAAAGTATAAAAAAACATTCTATATCTATAATTTTGTCAAGTTCATTTTTTATAACATATTACATCGTAAATGGTCCATATCATGTTGTACATTTGATCTTCAATTCACCACTAGAATTTACTATTGTTTTCATGATAAAAGAACTATAAAAGATTTCTGTATTTCACTCATAATCAAAACGATTACACCAAGACCCCTTTAATAAGGATACATACTAGAAATAAAAGGAAACAATAATCACCCCAGAAACTAATTGATTTCGTTAATTATGGGAGGAAAATATTCGACATATTTCAACACTCCCCCTCAAGTTGAGTAGTGGGATCTCCAATACCCAACTTGCACAAAACCGAATTGAAATTCTTCCCTGGAATAGCCTTGGTCAGGATATCAGCAAGTTGATCCTCATATTTTATATAGGGAAGCTTCACAGTCCCGTCTTCAATTTTCTCTTTTATGAAATGTCGATCTACCTCCACATGTTTTGTTCTGTCGTGTTGAACATGATTCTCTGAAATGCTTATGGCAGCCGTATTATCACAGAACAGTCTAGTTGGGAGTTTTATAGGAAAAACCAATTTCCTTCATCAGTTTCTTTAGCCATAAAATCTCTGTAATCCCTTTAACAATTCCTCTGAACTCTGATTCGGCACTAGACAATGAGACCACCTTTTGTTTCTTACTCTTCCAAGTGACTAGATTGTCTCCTAGCAAGGTAAAAAATCCAGAGGTTGACCTCCTTCCATTAGGGTTACTTGCCCAATCTGCATAAGTAAATACCTCCACATTTAAATGTTCACCTTTCTTAAAAACAATGCCCCTACCAGGAGTGCCTTTAAGATATTGGATTATCCTCATGACTGCTTCCATATGCTCCTTTTGTGGTTGATGCATAAATTGACTAACCACTCCAACCGCATGGGAAATATCAGGTCTGGTATGGGCTAAATAAATTAATTTACCTACCAACCTCTGGTACCTTTCTTTGTTTGCTGGCTTGTTCTGTCATTAATCTTGAGATTATGGTTGACTATCATAGGAGTATCAACAGGCTTGCAATCAACCATTCCAGTCTCAACCAACAAATCTAGAATATATTTCTTTTGAGAGATAAAAATTCTTTCTTTTGATCGAAGAACTTCAATCCCTAAGAAATATTTCAGCCCTCCAAGATCCTTCATTTCAAAATCTTTAAAAAGATTTTCCTGTAATTGAGCTATTTCTTCTGTATCACTTCCTGTAATAATCATATCATCAACATAAATGATCAAACACGTGACTAGTTCTCCCTTTCTTTTGAAAAATAGAGTATGATCAGCATTGCTTTGTTTATACCCATATTTCTTCATAACCATTGTAAATTTTCCAAACCACGCTCTTGGAGACTGTTTCAAGCCATACAAAGCTTTCTTAAGCCTACAAACTTCATTTTTATTGAAGTCTTCCGAGAAACCAGGTGGAGCCTCCATATATACTTCTTCCTTTAAATCTCCATGGAGAAATGCATTTTTTACATCAAACTGATGAAGAGGCCAATCTTTATTCACATCTATTGATAATAACACCCTGACGGTATCAATCTTCGCTACAGGAGAAAAAGTTTCTGAGTAGTCAATACCATATGTTTGTGTATATCCTTTTGCTACAAGTCTTGCTTTGTATCGTTCAACTGTTCCATCAACTTTATATTTGATGGTAAACACCCACTTGCACCCCACCGGTTTCCTGCCTTGTGGTAACACACATTTTTCCCACGTGTTGTTTTCTTCGAGGGCTTTCATCTCTGTACTCATAGCCTCTTGCCATTCACGTTTCTCGCTTGCTTCTTGAGCAGTCTTGGGAATAGTTTCTGAAAGGAGAGTGACAAAGAAGGCTTTTGCAACCTCACCCACTCTCCCCCTATCTCCATCAATTGGATACTTAGATTCACGTTTCTTGTGTTCTGGTGAGAATCGGTTTGGTGGTACTCCTCTATTTTTCCTTGGAGGTAACACACGACCTTCTGATTCTTTTGGCTCTGGTTTTTCTTGTTCTGGTTCTTCACATGGTTCTGGTTCTTGAAAAGAATTAGTAGCATGTAAAGTAGTACTATCAGATTGAGATTCAATTATTACCTCTTGTTGGACATCTTCTGAGGTCGATTCACTGGATATATGGACTGGTTCGTCAGCCTCTCCTATGTCTGGTGGGGAAGACTCGGTGGCTCCATCTACCTGCTCTGGCGAAACAGCCTCAGAACAACTCAACCAATCTAGAGATTCACTTACTCTCTCCCCCTGAATTCTAGATTGGTTATCGAAGTAGAACTCTGACTCTAAGAAGTCACAATCCATGGTGACATGAATGCGACGAGAAGTCGGATTATAACACCGATATCCCATCTGATGTGGACCATATCCAACAAAAACACATTTTTCCGCACACGGGCCCAACTTGTCTCTATGAGTTTTTGGAATGTGAATGAATACAGAACAACCAAAAATACGTGGTAGTAAGGTTAAGACAGATGGGATGGTCACTTGGCTTTCTAGGACCTTTAAAGGAGTTTGATGTCCTAGAATATGAGTAGGAAGATGATTAAGGAGGTAAACAGATGCGGCAACGGCTTCAGGCCAAAAAAATTGAGGAACTCGAGATTCAATCATCGTTGCCCGAGTTTTTTCTAGAACAATTCTGTTCCTTCGTTCCACCACACCATTTTGTTGAGGTGTGTTAGGACATGAAGTTTGATGAATGAGACCATTTTCTTGGATAAAGTTTTGCATAGTTTGGTTTACAAATTCTCCACCATTGTCGGAGCGAAGAATCTTAATGTTTTTATTGAATTGAGTTTGAATCATTTTATAAAACATAAAGAATTTCTCGGGCACTTCTGATTTATGTTTCATAAAATATACCCATGTCATCCGAGAAAAATCATCAACAAACAATATGAAATATTTAAAACTATTTTTGTTGGAATTCGGAGCAGGACCCCAAACATCGGAATGAACTAATGAGAACGCAAAATCAACTCTCGTATTACTTGGATTGAAAGACACTCTATGGTTTTTAGCAAGAACACAAGTTTCACACTTCATACTAGTAGAGTTATTCAAAAAAAGACTCGGAAATAACATCTTAAGATAACCAAATGAAGGATGACCTAGACGACGGTGCCATAACCAAAGTTGTCTGTCAGCCGTTCCATGAGCAAGCATGGCATGTCCCTGGTGAGTCACCTCATCAACATAGTAAAGACCTCCTCGCTCAGTACCACGCCCAATTATCTCCCTCGTAAGAATGTCCTGTAACACGCAAAAATTTGGATACATTAGAACCACACAATTTAGTTCCTTCGTAACTTGGCTAATGGACAAAAGCTTAGAGGACAAAGATGGAATGTAAAGACAATTCTTCAGCTTCATGTTACTCGAGAATTCAATGGCACCTCCACATTTAACCTTAACATGCTCTCCACTCGCAGTTTCACTATATGTTTTTGACGATGATCCCAAGTGTAAAAAATCATTCGGATCATACGTCATTGTATCAGTTGCTCCACAGTCAAAAATCCAGTCTGTTGATTTTCTGAGACTGGGAGCAGGAGATCGAGCTTTATAACCTTTGGGTATGGTAGTCACATTTTTTCCAATGTCAAAGCAAAAAGGTTTAAAATATTTAGTATTAATAATAGAAGGGCTTGGAGTGAAACTTCCAATCCCTTTACCTGTTTCTTTGACATCATCCATTCCCATCATCGCTCCTCCAAATCCAGCCGAAGAAACTGTCGGTCTTTCGTCAGCAGCCGAAGATGACGTCGGCGTGTCGCCGGCGTTTTTCCCTACGACGACAGCAGCCCCTTTACCTCGTTGCCCTGGTTTTTCCCACCAATCCGGATAGCCCACCAATCTAAAACACGTTTCTTTGGTGTGCTTCTTCATGTTGCAATTGGTACAAAACAGATTTGACTTGTCCTCCTTCTCTCTCTTTGGTGGTTCTGATCGGAATTTGCCTCTTCCGGTTGACTCGCGAGCAGCCAACCCTAACCCTATTTCAGACGATTCGGAAGAGGTTGTTGTCTGCAAAATATTAAGTCTTACAATTTCCCTTCGTATAGCGGCGTACGCGGTTTCTACAGAAGGAAGAGGGTCTCGCTTCAATATATCTCTCTTGATGGGTTCAAGTTTGTCGTCTATGGCCATCAACAATTGGTACAATCTATGTTCTTGAACTTTCTTGTTATAGATCTGTATGTCTTCAGGGTCCTTCATTGGATTTGGATCCCTTCGGTCAATTGTCATCCAGATGTTCTGTAATTTGTTCCAGCATTCTTCCAACGTATCCTTCCCTTGCCTCAATGAGTTGGCCTTCTTATGAAGGTCGAAGATCTGTAGAGAATCAGTTCCTGACCCGTACGTTATCGTTAGCCCATCCCAAAGAGCTTTAGCGGTGGGGTATTGCGACACATTGTTAACAAGATTTGATTCAATATTTTGAATCAACCATGTGAATACACACTGGTCATCTTGCTCCCAGCGTGCATATTTTTCATCTGTTTTTGATGGAGGTGACGGTTCTCCGGTAAGGTGAGAACCTCTTCCCCTCCCACCAACCGCTTTCTTCATGAGAGTAGCCCATAAAGAATAATTGTCTCCACTCAACTTTATCTCGATGGACAAGTTTTCAGAATTCAACGTTGTAGGTTGTGCTCCGAGGCCGCCCAGGCCGTTTCTCAGCAATGCTGCAATCTGCAGCGTTAGGTCATCCGATATGGTGACACTTTTGTTTGTGTTGTCATCCATTTTTTTGATCAAGTAAATCGAAATTTTAAGCACTCAATTAATCTCCCAGAATTATGAATTCATGGCTCTGATACCATGTATTCATGATAAAAGAACTATCAAAGATTTCTCAAAGATTTCTGTATTTCACTCATAATCAAAACGATTACACCAAGACCCCTTTAATAAGGATACAAACTAGAAATAAAAGGAAACAATAATCACCCCAGAAACTAATTGATTTCGTTAATTATGGGAGGAAAATATTCGACATATTTCAACAACTATTTCATATCATAAAAAGAATATACATAAATTGTTTTTTTTGAGTCTGAAGTAGATTATATTATGGGGCCATGTTGAAGTTTGTAGTGAAGGTAAACTACAAAAATATACTTTTTAACTTTTTTAGCATTTACAACGCATTAAATAATATTTATTGGTTGCACCCAAAGCAGTTTTAACCGGTACTCAATAATATCATAAGATCAGAATTTGGATTTATCGTCCTGACAAGTTGGTCTAGTGGTTAGTCACTTGGTTTCTCTCCTTGAGGTCTCAAGTTCAACTCCCACTAGCATCACTTTGAAGGACATTGGTGGTGGCAATGAAGTTTAGAACTAGGCATCTCTGGAGGTCGACAGTTCGAAACCGAGCCAAACCAGGTTTTACCGCAGTGGGCCTTCGGGTGGCGGGTTTTCCCCGGAACTGGTGGCTTGGTGGCTCGGGTATGCATCCACCTCTGACCGTTATGGAGGAGGGGATGCATTTGCTCGATTGAGGGCATCCCAGGATGCTTATCCGGTGATTTAGTTGGCCGTTAAAAAAAAGAATTTGGATTTATCACAATATATCCAAAATGTTTTTTATACAATAAAACTAATATTTTACATCAACTGAATAGGCTATTTTAGCCTTAAAATTTATTAGAAACAAGTCATACCACCTACCAAACCAAACTAAGAAAAGATAATATCATCAAAGGCTATGTCACTTAAACTTCCATCATTCTTGAAGCATATAAATTCATCTAGCAATCTCTCTTTCCAAACCAAAGCAGGTGATGATTGTGCATTACTGGCTGATGAAACCTTGTTAGATATATCATCTTTTTTTGCTGAGGGGTCAACGTGGCCTTTTGTAACAGTTGAGGGGCTGTTTGGAAAATTGTGGTTGCTCTTGGAGTTTTTACAATCAAGTTGAGAGGGAGTAATATTTGGAGGTGGACAAGTGTGATGGTAGGCCTCTCAATGGATGAATATGTATTGGATCATGATTCGATTCATTAATGATCCAACTTAAATAGGTCATGATCCGATTCATGATCTGACATAATGGATCGTGATCCGATCCATATCCAAATAATTTTAAATGGATGAATCACTATCCGGATCGATTAATATAAAAAAAATATAAATAAAAACCTCTAAAAATAAAAAAAATCACAAAAAATAAAAAAAAATTGTAAAAATTCAAAAAAAAAATCTAAAAATCCAAAAAACTTTAGAAAATAAAAAAAAATCAAAAAAATCTAAAAAATAAAAAAAAATCTAAAAAATCTAAAAAAAATAAAAAAAAAATCTAAACCTTTAATCAATAACACCTATCTTTTCACCTAACTAATATCACATAAACATTAGCAAAATATATAGTCGTCGTTGTTAAAAAAAAAAAACTAATATCACATGAGAGCTAAAGGGTGAACACAAGTGCCTAATCACACCTATACTTAATATCACCTAAATGATTCTCTCTATTTCATTCTCGATCTGAAACAAACCTACTGTCAGATACAAGCCTATAAAGGCAAAAATCTAAATAATATGAGAAAATAATTCTTAAACATTTTGTTGTTTATAGGTTTAAAGTTAATAGATTTTGTGTTCTACGGTTGATACCTGTTAACTTACTTGAACTATATTATATTTTGATAGGTACACTTACCTGCTACGTGTGTAGTTAGTAGTTATTTAATTTTTTACCTTAAAACTCGTCTATATTTTGTCTCAATTTATTTGTTACTATCTAAACACGTAAATATTTTATTTTGTAATTACATTCAAGAGGAAATTTAAACATGTGACAAAAAGTATTAACATTCATTTACTATTTTTTAATTACTACAAAATACAAATTAATAGTAGACATAAAATACTATAATTAAGCATTTCTCTTCCATGCCCGACTTCTTTTTAATTACTACAAAATACAAATTAATTGTAGACATAGAATACTATAATTAGCATTTCTCTTTCATACCCGACCTCTAGATGGCACACTCGTCCCAAAGAGACATGGTGTATAGAAAACGTGTCTCTCATGTATCCTAGAGGTAGTTGGGAGGTTCAAAATTTCAAATTCTGCAAAGTGCATGTATTGATGGTTAATAGGGGTAGATTATGAGTAAGTTTGTTATTAAAAAAGAGAAGAAAGATGACACATTCCCCCACACCCCTATAGTCACCTCCCACCGCCCCATGCCTGCGATACTCTTCACACCATCGCCCCATGCCCCCTTCGCAACCGACCCTTATCGGTGTTCTGCAACTTTACTGCCCACGTGGCATGGCTTTGTTACCAAAGTACCAAACCACACCATCACAACACATGTTCTAAGGGTTCCACCTCAATAAAACATTAACACGGATACTAAGTTGACTAGAGGTGTGGGTTAAGATCACCTCCAGGAGTAGATTATGAGTAAGTTTGTTATTACCAAAGTACCAAACCACACCATCATATCACACGAAGTAATTTCCATAGGTATTACTACTATACCGATCATTAGTATCTATCACAGAGGTGTGGGTTAAGATCACCTCCTGGAGGTGTGCTCTAGCTTGGAAAACATTATGGTCTAGCTTCAAACTTTAAGAAAATCAACAAATATAAAGAGTTGAGGGTATAGAGTACCACTCACAAATCATAACCCAAATTTAAGAAATTCAACTCCAAATAGCCACGAAGAACGGATTACTTGAGCGGAAAGATCGACAGACTAGAAATACCTTTCAAAGAAAATAAGTGAATAATTCTTAAACTACAATTTGTGAATCACATCTCACTCACATGTCATATGATCAAGCATATTTTTGCTCAACTACTAGGAATACCAGAGACTCCATGTACAAAAGTTAAATAAACTCTCTAGATTAGTTCCAGAAAGAAAACAAGTTAAACGGAAACAAAGGTGTAATTCATATAATTCTACTTTCACGTTGGATTAAGACATTTCTAAGATAGAAGAATGTTGGAAATTTGGTGAATGGATATTTAATATATTTATAATTTAATGAAATTATAAATATTAGGAAAAATTACAAGTTTTGTCCTTTATCTTTATAGTACTTTACAGGCGGTGTCCTTTTTTTCAAATGTTGACAGGCGGTGTCCTTTATAGGGAATTTTGTTGCAAGTTTTGTCCTTTGAGCCTAACCCAGTTAGATTTTTTTGTTAAATCTGATTACCCAAGGGTATTTTAGTCTTTTTACTTATTTAAAGGACAAAACTTGTAATTTATTCTTTAAATATCTTGTAATTTATTCTTTAAAAAATATTTCAAAAAAAATTATATACATATATATGTGTATATAACAATGAACACAGATATTCAACCCCATTCTGTTTCAATCAGTAAACCATATAAAAGCCACATTACACTTTAGTCATCCCAAAATTAAACCCTAAACCCCAACTTGCTACCATAAACAAAACACTAAAAGTAAGATCATACTATAATGTCATTACCGGTCTGCAATCATAAATCCTAACTACAACTTATAACTTATAACCAATCAATCATGACACATGTCTTGTAACTAGCTAAATAACTTGCTAAACAAGTTTCAAATTAAAATCAGTTATCATCTTGCCTCTTTAAACCTATCAAACAGCACATCAGCATCTTCATCAACATGAACAAGCAACTGAACAATCTTCGCGAAATAATGCAAATAAATCACCAACGCGGTCCCGTGAGCCGCCGCAGCGACCGATCCAACCACCATAAGCACCCAATCAACCCTATCAGCATACACAAACAGTTTCGAAAACGGCACAGCAGCCGGAGGCGGCTCGATCTCCTCCATATCCTCCAATTCCTCCTCCGCTTCAACCGGTACCGCATCGTTACCTACGTCCGCGTACGGCGACGGCGACTCCGGCGGCTCTGACACCTCCGATACCGGCGTTAACGGCTGTACGTGCGGCGGCGACCACCCGAACAGCCCTCTGGACACCATCATGTTGACAAAATTCACAAATTCGCAAATCTGGAACTCAAAACCCTAAATTAGAAGGTGAAACTCACTCAAAACCCTAAAATAACCGTTAACATTGAAATTGAGAGTGAAATGATCGAATCGATGAGGTGAATTGTGGAATTAGTGTACAGTTGAGTGTGAATTTGAGTTGGAGATTTTGTATTTTGTTGATGAATGATGATTTGTGTTGCAGACGATTGGGGGTGTGTGTCTGAAGAATGGGTGAACTGGTGAAGACGGTGGTGGTGGTGGCAACATATGGTGGTGATGGTAGGTGAACTGGTGGGGGGATAAATATCTTTGTTCATTGTTATACACATATATATGTATATATATTTTTTTTGAAATATTTTTTAAAGAATAAATTACAAGATATTTAAAGAATAAATTACAAGTTTTGTCCTTTAAATAAGTAAAAAGACTAAAATACCCTTGGGTAATCAGATTTAACAAAAAAATCTAACTGGGTTAAGCTCAAAGGACAAAACTTGCAACAAAATTCCCTATAAAGGACACCGCCTGTCAATATTTGAAAAAAAGGACACCGCCTGTAAAGTACTATAAAGATAAAGGACAAAACTTGTAATTTTTCCTAAATATTAATTAGAATCTTCATGTGGTAAATAAAATAGAAACTCTTGAGTAGAGCTTCTTAATGACATTTAATTAGTTTTATTAGAGTTTTTAAGTCTCTAATTAAGTGAATAATTAAGTGACTAATTAAGTGAAACCTTTCACTAATTCTTAAGTCTTGTACAAATAGTAGGCTATGTGTTTTCTTTTGTTACAACAAGAATATGGTATTGCTTGATACATGAAGAATAATAGAAGGAGGATGAACACTTGAAGACCAACTAGAGAGATGGGTACTCTCTACTTGTTTTCCACCACTTGAGTTCAAACACTACAATTACCGGATGTAACCTTGGGCCCGTGAGCCATCTCCGGCAGTACAGACTGCTTCGGCTGTTGTACCCTGGGAGACAGACGCGTTGTCTTTAGTAGAGGCGCGAAATCTGTTTTAAGGGAAGCGTGTTGAACACATGCCTCAACCAAAATCGTCAACGTTTTAGTGTGCTCTTTGTTGCAGTCAATGAGTATTTTTCAAGACTCAAGATGATGGATACTTGAGTCTAGGATGCTATCAAGTGCGCGTGAAAGACCCACCAGAGATGCGGCTTGAATCAAGATTGGTATATATAATTATATTTTATTTTCTTTTTATTTAGTTATTGCAACCGGTATTGTACTATGATATTTCCTACGAATAACGAGAGTCTCGTTATTATATATTTTGTAATTATATTTTACAAAAGATGAACCTAATTCCTACAAACTTAAAACAGATTTCGTGAGATTGTTGGTACAATCTTAAAAACCTTATTTATAAGGATTTTGGGTTTACGAAAGGATTTATAATAGAATTAAAAAAAATATTGTTAGAGGTTATGATCTTATAAATATTTTTTTTGGGAAATATGTATGTAGTACAACTTGTTGTGTTTGGATTTTTTGAGATTGAGATACAATCTTAAATCCTATACCGTGGTACAAGACGAATAGTTTTGGTTCTAACGTTTGGTTTTGAAATGATTTTGGGAATCGTTAATTTTTCTAACTTTTGTGTTAGATCGGGTTTATTAGTGTAAACCATACGTTTTTTGTAAACGTTAAACTCTCTAACATGTGTTAGACCGGAATTATTGGTGTAAACCATACGTTTTTTGTAAACGTTAAATTCTCTTAAGTAGTGTTTTTTATGTCTTTAAATAAGAGTTTTATATCTCTAAGTAAGCCTCTATTTAAAGTAAACTTTTCATCCACCCATGGATTGATATGAACAAATAAGTCTTATAATGATTTTTGTAATCATTTGTCTTCTAACATGTGTGTTAGAAACGTTCATGAAACGCGTTAGTTTGGAAGCAATTTTTAATTGTTTATTTTCTAACGTGTGTATTAGAAATGACTTATTTATTTGAACCATATATGTGCTTTTAGCAAGTCGAATTAACATTTTGTGAAAATGTTAATATTTCTAACGTGCGTGTTAGAATTTCTTTCATTTTAACATGATTGTTAAAAATGGTTAAAATACAAATGCTTTGAAATGTTTTATGTAAACATTTTATACAAGTAATTTGTTGTAGCATTTATTTTAATGCTTTGTATGATTTATAAATAACAAGTCATACATTGAAGTTGATGTTTGATTGGATTCAATAATTAAATCACCAAAAAGTGATGGTGTAGTTGTGTGGGATTTATCACCAACTTTAATTTGTGATTTCTAAATCCATTTGAGTGAAATTTTAATTACTAATTAAACTCTTCATATGGTGAAACTCTTGAGTAGAGTTTTAATGATGACATTTGATGAGTTTTATTAGAGTTTAAGTCTATAATTATTGAGACCCTTAACTCTTCATATGGTAAAACTCTTGAGTAGAGTTTTATTGATGGCATTTGATGAGTTTTAATGATGACATTAATGCTTTAATTTGGTCATGTTTTGTATATATAAGATGACTTAAATTTTCTAACACGTGTATTAGAAAATGTGTATCATGAATACGAGGTTAGAGATTGTTCATAATGAACAGAAATGTTTTATGTAAACATTTAATTGCCTCTTTGTGCATTAAAAATGACGAGAAATGGTTTATTTTATAAACTATATCTTTGGAAAACGTTTTATGTAAACGTTCGATTCTATAATGTGCTTGTTATAACATTTTTTTTCTAACATGCGTGTTAGAAAATGTTTAGTACATGTGTAGTAAGACTAAACAATAAAAAACCATTTGATATTTTGGGTTTGATAACCCTAATTGATATTATTAATATTGTATATTGCAAAACTAAGAAACTGTTTTGAATTATTTTTAAAATAAAGTTTTGCATAACATTAATAATTCAAATGGTTCGCTACTCTTACTCGAAGTAGCATATGGTGAACAAAGTAACAGCCTGGTGGATGTTATTTGGTGAAAAACAACTTGGTGTTGTTTTGAGCATAATTGTCCAAGTTTAAAGTTTCAAGATGAAATGGGGAACTTGTGCTTACAAGTGCATGAAGTCTTATTGAGGGAGTACCTCAAGACATGACATGGGACAATATTGTTGAGAAGATTTCGGTCAGATTATAAAGTGTTGAAGATAAAAGCACTTTGCTTTTTGATGTCTACATATTGTCTATGCTTCCGTTTAAATTTCAAAAGTGATTGACACTTATGATTTAGTTTCCAATGTATTTTATTGTTTTGTGTTCAATATCTTCGGATAACACATTCAATTTTTTACAAACAAATAAATCACTAATGGTTGTGACGTATAAATTATTTTTGTCGAAAATAATTATAACGTCGGTTATACATTGTTTAAAAGAATATGGTTTTAAACGGATAGTACATGAAAATAGTTGGACATAAACAACTTGAGAGTTGTTACATTGACTAAAAGTTAAAGACGAAACATCAAATGTATAACCACATCATTAATGAGTAATGAAAGAACGTAGTGAGTGTATTGAGATGAAATACACTAACGACATTCATGTTGCATACTTCATTAGAAGTCATTGAAAAATTCACAAGTGTGAATTCTAACATATGAAAGTAAAAGTACTATATGTTATTGTATACCTTTAATAAATCTTGCGAGATTTATAAGTAGATGCGTCTACCACTTGATTATTGTTAGATCTATATGGAGATTTTACCTTCATTTAGGAGAGCATCCTAAATATACATATCTCCTAATGAATAACAATAGAAGTGTGCAAATCACTTATGGCAAAATTATGAATGCCATGTTGTTGTGTGTCGATCTAGTTGACTCTATCTAACACATAATAGTGATTGTAGACGAGAAACATTCATCTTGTTGGTGATGAATGTGTTCACCAAGTGACTTGGATTAAGACTTATGTTTAAGTACTTATGAGTCAATGGTAGATTGTTAGAGATCAAAGGTAAACAAGTTATGTTCCTTAAATGAATGATGAAATTTGTGAGACCTTCCTAAATATTGATGTTTTAGGATTATGATTAAGTCTCATTATTTTGTCTTAACAAGGGATGAATGTTGTAAAGTGATATTATGATATCCTTATGGCTGTGAAGAATCAGAATGATGCATCTTCTGTTCACATGCTAAAGTATTGTAGTCTAAAGCATGCTAGACTAGTACTTGGTTAATTATGGGTCTTGAAGGAGACTTATTAACTCTAAACATTCAAATGTGTATGAACATAAAAAGAATTTGTGTACAGACAAAATTAAGGGAGAATTTTTCATTCATTATAAGGAAAAGAAATGTAATTTTTGAAGAGTTTGTTCGAAAAGCTAATGAGGAGAACTCATTGTCTAAGCTTATTCTAGATGTTAAATTAGAATTATTCTAAGTTGGTGACAAACTTATGACAATGGCATGTGCTGCTTTGGTCAACTCGGAATGCAATATGAGTTGAATTCACACAATGAGGTTGATCTTGTTCAATCATATGTGTATAAATGTCATCATAAGTGAAGTTACGGAAATGTTGATCAAATGGCAAGAAATGTGGGGGAGGATCCATTTAGAAACAACCCTATAAGGGTATGTAGAAATGGTTTTCATT
This sequence comes from Helianthus tuberosus, assembly GCA_030545235.1. Classification (NCBI taxonomy): domain Eukaryota; kingdom Viridiplantae; phylum Streptophyta; class Magnoliopsida; order Asterales; family Asteraceae; genus Helianthus; species Helianthus tuberosus. The sequence continues at coordinate 22,469 of JARYGA010006460.1, forward strand.
ACCCCATCTGGATGATATCCTATAACACTTAAATGTGGGGGTGTCTTGCATTTGTATCATAAAAGTTTGGCAATAAGGATTTTGTAATCCAGTCTAACATTGCAAACAGACGACTATGTGGAGGACATAAAGGCCGCAGTGTATAATGGAGATGTGTTTGCCTTAATTGATAAGTGTATCTTACAAAGACATATATTATAACCAGATTCAGATGGCCACTGAGGTTATAGTCTTAGAAGTTGACAATAGGCAAATTTAACTTACGAGTTAAGAACACATCATGACAACTGGTCTCAAATACGCAAAGTTATTTGTTAATGTTATGGATCCAACAACCTGAGGGTTTATTAGAGATCAAGTTGTGGAATGAGACTGAAGCCCATGGAAAAATTGTATGTGAAGGACACCTAACTTAGTTGACCGAAGATCCCAAGATCTAAGTTCAATAGGACAACTAACTCATATGCCTAAAGGTGGTCACCGTGGGGGCATAAATGATATGCATAAGCTAGTATATATGGTTATACATACCCCCAAAGTATAAAAGGGTGTTTATATACGTCCTAGTCTATTCCTATGATATTCAGTGACAAAGAGTGAGGCTAAGCATAATATGTGGTAAATGATTTCGCTAAATCACGATAACCACAATGCTTTTAATGATCTAAGGAGAATCACCTATGTTAGAGAGAAGTGGGGTCGCTTCGAATGGAATTGGGGGCACAATTCCTAGAGCTCTCGCAGAACCAGGAAAGTGTTCCACGACCATTATTGGACACGACTATGAGGAGATGACCCGGCTAGGGAGAGTCTTGTGTGAAGTGTATTGTCGTTTACACAAACGGCATACGAGTTCAAAGACATCGAGATCTACTCAGAGCTAGTGGGCTAAGTGCATTTCATGAGCGAAGGTTCAAAGGGTAACACCTACCTATCGTATACAAAACTCAACTGTCGAGGTTACATTGGAAATTTTAAGTGTTTTGAACGATCTCCATTCATGTGGGGGATTGTTGGAAATTTGGTGAATGGATATTTAATATATTTATAATTTAATGAAATTATAAATATTAATTAGAATCTTCATGTGGTAAATAAAAGAGAAACTCTTGAGTAGAGCTTCTTAATGACATTTAATTAGTTTTATTAGAGTTTTTAAGTCTCTAATTAAGTATTTAAGTGAAACCTTTCACTAATTCTTAAGTCTTGTACAAATAGTAGGCTATGTGCTTTCTTTTGTTACAACAAGAATATGTTATTGCTTGATACATGAAGAATACTAGAAGGAGGATGAACACTTGAAGACCAACTAGAGAGATGAGTACTCTCTACTTGTTTTCCACCACATGAGTTCAAACACTACCATTACCGGATGTAACCTTGGGCCCGTGAGCCATCTCCGGCAGTACAGACTGCTTCGGCTGTTGTATCCTGGGAGACAGACGCGTTGTCTTTAGTAGAGGCGCGAAATCTGTTTTAAGGGAAGCGTGTTGAACACGTGCCTCAACCAAAATCGTCAACGTTTTAGTGTGCTCTTTGTTGCAGTCAAGGAGTATTTTTCAAGACTTAAAATAATGGATACTCGAGTCTAGGATGCTATCAAGTGCGCGTGAAAGACCTACCAGAGATGCGGCTTGAATCAAGATTGGTATATATAATTATATTTTATATTCTTTTTATTTAGTTATTACAACGGGTATTGTACTATGATATTTCCTACGAATAACGAGAGTCTCATTATTATATATTTTGTAATTATATTTTACAAAAGGTAAACCTAATTCCTACAAAGAACTCGTGGAGGTAATTAAAAGTTCAAGGTTTAAAACTGTACCCATCAATCTCACCATTTGTATATATGGTGTTTTAAACCTGCTAGAAGATAATACAAATCTCAACCCTTTAATATAATCTGCAACTTACGTTAACCAGTGATCTCGATTATCTCAACACGCATACAAATAACATATCTTGATGATACATCACGTGCCTATATGAGCTAATAACAATTACTGGTTACAATTTTTTTTAATGGGAATGTTTGCTAAGTTAGATATCGTTCAAAGTTTTTGTGAAAAGGTTGATGTGTATTAAAGCTTACGAGAAGAATTGTCATAAAAAAATTAATCGTTTTATTATATATTTATATTTATGGGAACACTTTGTTTCTAGTAATTTTAAATACCATTTGTGGCCTAGTGGTAGGAGTCTTGGACTTTCTAGTCGAGACTCAAGTTTGATCCCCCACTCGTGTCACTTTTAGTGGATTAAGGCAATGAAGGATTTGAGTTAGACCTTGTGCAAGCTTGTCAGTTCGAATCCCGAGCTCACCTAGGTTTTCTTCCCAGCGTAAGTTACACCAGAAAGTTCTGCTCTTGTGGTGGCACAACAACTGTCAAGTGGAAGCCGACGGTATGGTGTCCCGGGGGAAGGCTCAAGCCAAACTCTGAGGACAGCGTGGACCCGGTTAATACAACATAGTATGGCCAGAGTGGGGCAACAGGACTCTTCAATTTAGAGAGTGTGTTGGCCAAACATAAGAAAGTGGTAGTTAAAAAAAAAATTAATAAGCATTTACTATTTTTTTTTTTTGTTTTGTAGTTTTTATTATAGCTATATGAAAAAAAAAAGTTCATTGAAGATATTGACTCGTCATGAGCACGTCGTATTATATTTTCTAACTAATATTTTCACAAGTTTAATAGTTTCTATAGTATCTTATATTTTAGCTTCTTCAGCATTTAATGGTTCACGAGCAGATGTCTGAATGATTTATACATTTGCCTCTGAATGATTGTATTATACTGAGTCTGAATGGTTAAGACCTTTAATCGGAATTGCTCAGACATTTTTCTCTGAATGGTTAACCATTATACTGGCTTTTAATGATTCAGACCTCTTACTGGTTCAGCACTTAACCATTTATATGTTGCCAAACAGCCCCTAAATGTCCTAAAAGCCAAACTAAGTTTTTTTATGTAACTATTTCAAATTTCAAATACAATACAAAAAGCGTCTTATTAGACGTACTAATTCCATCCAAACCAGCCAACTCGTCGGGTTGTGGCTACACTAGATGTGCACAAACCAGAATTTGGGAAAAAACTGGTCTGGTTTCGGTCTAACGGATGTCAAAACCAAATCGGTTTGAAACTAATTTTAAGATAAATAATTCAAACCAATATGTTCAGGTTCAGATCTTTCAAACCGGTTTAGCATCTGCAAACTTAAACCGGTTATAAACCGGCGGAGTGGATTGGTTTTTCGGATCCAAACCGGTTTATTTCCCGCACCTCTGGGCTACACCATGTTTCAACATTGGTGTATTAGTACAAACAATTAGACATTTAGACGTCGCGATTAACATGTTCTAAATTTCCAATCATACTTGTTCCCACAAATTATAAGTTTGTCCACGATGATACTTATCTATAATATATACTATATTAAGAGAACTGAGTTTTCTACCCTTTTCGTAATTTTGTCATATGTACAAATCTTGAAGCATCATGTACAATATAGTCAAGCCATTTGAGAGGGGCTGAAATAGAATATTTATCAAACTTTTAAGACGCTTTGAGGGGCTATCTAGAGATTTCACCATTATGGAATTTTATATATCCCATTAAAGCATAGAATTTTAAGACGGCATATGAAAAGCCACAGTTGAAAGCCCTAATATTTTTACGTTTTCTTCCCTACCCCTCTTCTCCCATTATCGCCATCAGTTGTGATTAATGCCTAGCATATCAACAGTTCGATGGTTCAATGGGGTTATGGCGACAGCCGAATTCACTAAATGCGCAATTAAAGCAAAACGGTTTCAGGATTTAATCATAACCATATGATGGAATGGATCAAGAACATTTATATCAAACGGTTTCAGGATTTAATCATAACCATATGATGAGATGGATCAAGAACATTTATATCTTTAGTCTCTGTTGGGTGCGCAAGTTTGGAGTCCGACAGAGGCTGAATTCCAATCGCAGGTTAGTAAGATTCATCACAGTTATCTTGTAAACCAATTATAATCTCTACATTGTGATTGTATTGCGATTTTCAGGTTATTCGAAGACAATGGAGAGAGAATTTGTGGTAGATCTGGCAACACCAGTGGACCTGGACACCGACGTCGACGACGGAATAGGATTCCGGCATGTATTCCGGTGACTAGAGTAAGGTCAGTCCCTTCTAGCTATTGTTGACTGTTGGGATTTTTTAACAAGAGAGTATTAGGGTTTATTTGAGATTTTAAACATTTTAGTCATTTTATGTGCTGTATTTTATTGGGTCAAAATTGGTGAAGTTCAGGAGGTTTGCGTAATTTGAATTGGGTTAAACTGGTTTATGGGATTGGGATACTGATGAAACTTGAGATTGTACTATGCGTTTTTCTTAGTATGGGGTGGCCAGGATTCTACAAGATGGACATCTCTCAATTTGAAGCCAGCAACTATCGTATTGTTTTTTAGAAATTATATTTTGAAGAAAAATAAAATTTTAAGGCTTAGTTATATTGTTTGAGCAGAGGAAAAGTCCAGTCGTCTGTGCGCGGATGAACTAATAGCTCTGACGTGGTCTTCTCTGTAAAAGATGCTTCCACTGATCTAGGTTGGTCTGCTAAATTCTTTGTCTTTTTGATTTGATATGAAATCTCTATAATTTCTAAGATAGTGTGTGTAATGTTGATTTTATACATAAAAGCTTATTCAGGTAATCATGGTTTATTTGTTAAGTATTGTGTTACGCCTACGAAGAGCTTGATCTTTTTTCTTTTTTTTTTTTTGCAATGGAACAGTGTTATGGAATTAATAAAAGATATCAATTTTTTTATCATGGGTTGTATAATCCCCTGTATGAAGAAGAAAATGAAGTGATTTGCTCTGTACATGATCCTCTCCTGCATGTACTCTCTGTCAATGTGTTCGTAGCTTTCAAATGAAGAAGAAACCGAATGAATAGTTTAGTAATTTTGCATCAAATTTAAGATGGCATATGACAGGTCTTAGTAGAAATCCCTGTTCAACCTCAATTTTCTTCCCTTCCTGCCCCTGCTTGTTAGTTCAAGTTGTTCTTTTATAAAGAACATCTTGTTAAATTGTGTCTAATAATAGATTTTTATTTTTTGGTTAGTAATTAATTTTGGGTGTGATGACAGATATACCGATGTTTTGATCGGAAGGCCTTCTGAATTTGTTGATGGCGTGACCAAGTCATCAACTCCTCAAAAATGTTGGCTAAGTGACAAGATGTAAGCAAGTCTTTTTTCAGTTCACATGTTCAATCAAATGGATGTAATAGATGATTTGACTACTGTTTAAAAGTCTTGTAATGTTTTAGCATGGAATGTGTTTTGGAGTTGATGCCAATAGTAACAAACCACCTTGATCTGTAGCAGCCTGTTTCATTCTTTGTTACACTTGTAGTTGAATCAAATGTTTTGCTTTGTGCCTTATGTGTCACTAATTGTAGGTATGCTGCTCTAATATTTGTGAACATCGAGTATTGCGCTTTGTAGGAAAGGCGTGCCTCATGTGACATGAAGCGCTGAGGCCTGCACCTCACGCCTAGGTGTCAATTTTAATACATCTCTGCTTGACTTTATATATCTCTAGGTGATGCAATGGGTGACAAAGTAAGTTTGAGACTAAGCACCCTTCATTGTGTGTGTATGTATATGCTTGTGTGTGCACTACTTGACTGATAGCTGACTTATTAATGTTGACATCTTGTTTATAAAGTATGTTTATATATTGATGCCACTCCTTATAGGTTGGTGATCCTCTTCAGAAGGTTGCATGCAATAAAGGGGGTATAGTTGACTTATAAATCTCGGACATATAAATCTGATGAGAAGACCATGTCTAAGAAGTAATTCAGTCATCATTCATTTATCATAATATATCGTTTCTTTTTCTAGAAATATCACCTTTTTTCCATACTGTTTGGGCGAGGTTAGTACAGGTGATTATGTTTATTATGTGAATACAAACCTCTACGACTATTTTTTGTTGAATGGAAAAAAAGTGTTGAACCGTAATGGGTTGTGGTTCGTAATAGGTATCATAATTGAATCGGATTATGAGTTCGGACACCCGCAGCAACGCGCGGGCATTCCCACTAGTCATCTCTAAAATCAAGTGGCCTCGTTACAATCGTGACAAGAGACAGTAATTAATAAGACAAGACACATCAAAAACTTATCACCACCAACTTATTAAATATAGACGCAAAATATTTATAGTATTATTAGTGATTGTGCAATAAATATTTATAGTACTATTAGTGATTGTGCAATAAATATGCTTTTATTCACCTAGCATATGAAATAAATACATATAAGGCTACGTGTATATATAAACTAGTTTAAGATCCCGTGTATTATATACTTCTTATAAATCTATTGATTTGATATATTACATGTAAATGTAGATGCTACTATACTCAAAATTGTTTCTCGTGTTACGATTATTAACAGATTTTAACACCCCTACTCTTTAACACGAAGTTGCTTCTCAGTAACAGATAAATACGAAAAAATCACAGTTCGTTTTATATATTATATAATATAATTTATTTTATAATAAAACGAAATACAAAGCGTTAAATATGGGGAAAAGTTAAATTAGATATAAAAGTTCTTTTTGTTCTTTATTATTTCTGTAGTAGGTGTGACTTGAAGTCTTGAATTTAAGACCTTCAATCTAATGTACTTGAAGGCTTTTGTCTTTGTCAATGGGTCACCAACCTTATTGGTAAGTAACAAACGTATAAACAATCCATAAATCTCTAATGTTTCTTTGTATACCGCATTGTTGAATTATTTGTAACATTTTTCATCTTTGTCAAATATTAGTAGCTTCACTTTGTGTCTTCTTTTTATTCTTGATATGTCACATACAATTGTCATGATCAAAAATCGATTCTTTTAAGTACAATCAAACATTTGATAGTGATTGTGTTTGACTTTTATTAATAATCATTTGCTTAACATCAAATTGTTGTTTATTTATAACATATACAAACATTTTAAATATGAAAATTATGTTTAGTTATCATTCGAGATTTTATTAAAAAATAATAATAACAATACACGAAAGGTAATAATTATTATATTAATTTATTTAAACAAAAGAAGCAATTTAAACTATATTGATTGCGTAAAATATATATTATAATTTTTACAAGGATGTTTATATTAGTTACAGTTATAGATTATATTTTAAAAGGTCATTTTATTTATTAAGTGTATTTATTAACATTTGTAGTTAATTTGCAATCATATTTGAAAGGAAAAGATATGCAAAAAAAGAAAAGTCTAATTACTTTAAAGTTTGTGAGAAAAGAAGAGCAACAAAAGTTTTCTGTTTTCCCTCTTAAATTAAAACAATAAAGTGTATAATAATGACACATGACAGTTATTGGCCTAAGAGAAAGTCATGTGGCCTAAGATGATTTTTATTTATTATAATTTATAGATCAACAAAAGGACGAGTCTCGATTTTTTTGCTAGTTCGGTTTCCTCATATTGAATAATTTTTTTTTACGAAACTGATAACAAACCAAATTTTAAGTTAGCAAGCCGAACGGAAAATCAACTTGTAATTTGGCTTGGTTTTGGGTTCAAACAAAAAAACAATCTGAATTTTAAACTCAAAATTTTAATTCTAAGAGGGAGGTCTCTTAGAGGCACTCTCCTAATTCAAAAGCCTCAATTGAACATATGTCTCTTAGAGGGAGGTCTCGTGTCTAAACATGAGCAAGAATAACATTTTAGTATAATTGGTGCAAAATAGAACATAGTTAATATTTTCCGTATGAGCAAGAATAATATTTTAGTATAATTGGTGTAAAGTAGAACGGATTTAACATTTTCGTTTAAAAATATAAATAGAAAGCTTTAAGTAGATATTTGTAGTCTCAATCGTTCTAAGAAGAGTCAAAGTCATATTCTGGATTTGAATAATATAAGTCAAAGTCGTGCTATAAATTTGAATTATTCCTGGATGTGAAAAGGGTCACAAAGAGTGCAAGACCTAACTTTTACTTTATAAAATACATTTCTCACTACTTTTATATATCATCATGGTTGTTAAATAAAGCAACATGACATGATAAAGAATATAACACGTCGACTGAAAGTGAAATAAACCACAATAAAGGAATTCCTAAGAGGACTTTATTTGTACATAATCTTATAAAACATTAAAATTTACGGTTTTGCCCTTTTTTAGTTCTAAAACATGACATTGCCTTCGTGCATATCATGGTTGACAACTGAAATCACCACTATAACTGGGTTCATTGTACCATGTCCGTTAAAACCACAAAAAGTATGTTTTTAAACTTCTTTAAGTCTTACTAAAGAGTAAAATGTTAAAATGGTCCCTAAGGTTAGGCAACTTTTACCACTTCAGTTAAAAAATGAAACGTTTTGTATCTGAGTCCCTAAGGTTTCATTTTTATTGTCATATTTATCCAATTGACAAACTATGTTAGAATTTTTTGTTAAATTCTCCTCTTATTTGTCGTTGTCCTCATTTAATTAAAATATATTATGACATAAAGTGACGATTATACCCTTCATATAAATAAGGAAACCAACAAAAAAGAGAGAAGTTAACAGAAAATTCTAACTCGGTTTGTTAATTAGATGAAAATAACAACAAAAATGAAACCTCAGGGATAAAATATACAAAAGGTTTCATTTTTAAACTAAAATGACAAAATGACATAAACTTTGGGACCATTTTAACATTTTACTCCTTATTAAATCATAATAACAAAATTTGAAATGATTACAAATAAAACTTATATATTTTAACTTAGCCTCAAAGTTAATTAATTCAACCTACCAAAACCAAACTAAGAAAAAACAATATCATCAAATGACATGTCACTTAAACTTCCATCATTCTTGAAACATTCAAATTCGTCTAGCAATATCTCTTTCCAAACCAAAGCAGGGCATGATTGTGCACCACTGGCTGATGAAACCTTGTTAGTTAGATCATCTTCTTTTGCAGATGGGTCAATGTGGCTTTTTGTAGTAGTAGAGGGGCTGTTTGGCAAACTGTGATTCTTAGGGTGAGAGGAAGTATTATTTGGAGGTGGGCAAGTGTGGTGGCCAAAATATATGATATGGAACATGTTTGATCCATCTTCTAACTTTTGAACCTGTTTTAACGCTTTGCACCCATAAACTTGCTTGTGTGTGCACCTAAAATAACATCTGCAATAAAAATACAATTTCCAAGACAATGTTAAGAGTAAAATCCCAAAATCGTCGGTTTGGGCATATTTGCCTGTTTCATCCAAATTTTTTTTTTTGTGCATTTCAGTCCTTTAACTTTGTTTTTTTTGGGGGCATTTTTATCTTTGAGGTTGACAATTTATTGCGACTTACGTCCCCTAAAATGACAAGATTTCAAAACTTTTCTGATGAAAAATGGCACCTTTAGACGAAAGTCACAAAAGTCGCCAAACTTCAGGGACGAAAATGATATTTTACTCCAATGTTAATATATTTGTAGGTAGTAATGTTTTTGCTGATTTTAGTTAGAGAGAAAACTAGTAAGGTAGGTGGTTACAACTTACATATGTATAATATAACCGTCTTATTTATCAAAGTTATAACAAAACATACAAATACGGTTTCTACGATTCTCTAACCTTGGGAAGCTAGAATTGAGAATCTCCTTCTGTCCATATTTCCTCCATGCATAACCATCTTCAATGGTCTCACTAACCTCCATTTTCGAATCTATTGTCCTTCTGCAACCACTTAAAATTAATTAACAAAACATCTTTGGTTGAATCAAACGATATACACAAATGCATGATAAAGTACGTACGTATACACATTTGCAACAAACATTGTAATTTGTAAGTATATTATATACCTTCTCTTGTAACAGCCTCTCCTTCCCTTCGCAACCGGTTCCGGTGTCTTCCCGGTGTGAACTTTCGGTATCTGGTCATCCGAACAAGCCGAACTGATTGCATGGGAACTAACCGGAACCCTACTGACTTCACCGGAATTGGAAGAATTCAACACCAAAAGGCCACCATAGAAAGATTGAGATATTTCAGTCACGAGATCATCAATAGAAGCCAACCCATCATCATTAACTTTCTGGTTAAGTAAATTCTGTAGCTTCTTTGCAGAATTTCTGCCTTTGGTTAGGGTTTCCACCAATTCTTTCTTGTTTATGTCCATTGTACGGACAAGTTCAGCTTTACAATGAATAAAGTATTTTGTTGTAGGTGAACCCAGAAGTGAGAGGTGATATGTGATTTATATATATATCTACCACCATATATATGTATGTATATGAGAGAGAGAGAGAGAGAGATGAGGGTAATATTGACTGTCGAGTGAGAAAGAGCTAGCACCATTAATTTGAGTGAGTGTGACGTCAACCATTCTAGAACTTTTTTTATCACATCCGAAATACTGTGATCATTCAAAAATTAGCATACATAAAAGTCCATTGTTTTCTTCAAAAAGGCAAAACTGTAAAATGTGACACACCCTCAATTTTTTCATGCGGAGTTTAACCGCGAGGCGTGTGACTGATTAAGATCTAGCCACTAATCATGTTAAACTAAGCCATTAAAATCATAAAAGCACCACTATCAACATGATTAGTGATAAGGTTTTAATTTGTTTAAAAGGCAGTTTATAGGGCAGCGAAAAATAAAGTTACAACCAACAAGAACTAAAACCACAAGTTAAGTAAATGTATAAAAACATAAAGTTTTTAGCAAACCACCCGCTACAGCCGATTGCAACGTCCATCCTTAGCTGTACCTACTGACCTGCAAAGCATGCAACTACGTGTCAACAATAAAGTTGGCGAATTCACAAAATTTAAGTTTAGTAAAAATAAAGTTCACAACGTTTTGATTTAAGTATGACTGAGGTAGCTAACCCTCATCATTTGACCAAAGTGTGTACCGAATGCTGACGTTTCGTTTGTGTCCTCAACAATGTCTATCAACATTAAAGCAAGAGTGAAGGTTAGAAGTTCACGTCCGACCTCCAGCACGGTGTGATGTTTGTCAAACCTAAGAGCGCTGTCAACTAATACTCCGCGTATGCCCACCCGGCAATTTAATTGGTAAAATACAGGGATTTTCATGATAGGGTTTTTTGTTTAGTCTAAGTGTACTATCCACCTCCAGTGGATAGCATGTTTCGGTGGTCCACACAATGAACACGCGCGTAGCCCCCAACCAGGGCTACCGTAAAAAGTGTTGTCCCAAACCAGGGACGCATGCTTTTAGAAAAGAGTTATGAACTCAACTTAGTTTGCTCGGTATTAAACTTGAAAGGTAATCAGGAACTTCAACTTTGTCCTGATATTTTTACCGTTTCAATTAGTTCAATTTATGAATTCCTACACGTATTTAGCAATTAGCACACGTACACATTGTCACAAATATTTCACCGTATAGTTTTCAAGCTCATGTTCACCATATAACCTACGACATGCTATACACCACTTATACAATCATCAAGCATGTTCGGACACTAAAAGTAGCAAGTTCGATACTTTATAACCTTACAGTTATGCATAACAAAATTCACTGAAAATAGGCTATTTTAGGAAGCTCGTTTACCATACTTACGAGGTTGCAAAAATTACGTTCTTTTTATGTGACGTGCCCCTCGGAGGGGTTGGTCGTGTGTTAAATTTTTAGAGTCTAACTCTTTACCAAAAATTTATAAAAAATCATTTACTAAGCAGCAATCAAATTCGTCACTTTCTGACTGCAGCTCACGGAAAAACTCATTTAAAAATTCTCGATTATCCGATTGATGAACTCCCGTTGGAGGTTCGCACAGACACCTAAGTCCATCTACAGTATAAATTTCATGGTTTAACTCTAAGTATTCATCAAGTTATGACTTAAAACATAACACGTAAAATCTGCAGAAAATCCAGCTTTGAATACTGAAAAGAATTAATTCATTTAAAATAGCAAACAACATCCAAAAATTATGATTCCAGTGCCGTTAGAAGCGTATTTCGAAATACCACGTTTTAGACTTAAGAAAATCCAATTTCCGTTATATGATGACCCGTTACAGCCGATTAAAGTCGGTTGTAACTGTTTGACAACTTACTGTTTTCGTTACCCGATCCCGCAAACGATTGACTAGCGAACCCGTGACTCTTAAATATTAATCCCTTTGTATCAAGTTTATCATGCTCAAGCATCAAGGATATAATACCTACCCCATATACATATGCCTATGTAACCGTATTCGACACCCTTACGCATCATTAGTTGATCTTTACAAATCCTAGCTTACACATAAACACCGTAACACCTCAAAACCATAAGTTAGACATAATCACAGCCGATAAGACTCTTAATAGGCCGTACATGATCCGTATACACTATCCCAAATCAATAAGTTTCAATCCACAACAACCCTAGTTCATCATCGAACACTAGTACGATCAAGCTACAATTTAAACACGGTTTCTAGCAAAATCCTAACTTACTTGCATTCACTTTAACATCAAGAATCATAATAAGGATAAAACGCAGCCAATTAATTAAGAACTAGTGCACAACTCTTGCAAGAATTCATAAACTATACGCAATTTAACAAGTCTAATACCTAGCGATCGAAGAGAGATAAGATAGGGCCTTGAAACCGAACTGTGGAGGAGTTCTTGGAAACTCTAATTCTGATCAACAACAGCGAGAGAGAGGGAGGCAACAATGAATCGCATGTAGGGTTTTAATTATCAGGTAGTTATCATCATGCACTTACATAAACTATATAAAAAGGGAATTTACTCTCTGTTCCCGAGTCTCATTTAACAGGGGGAGGGGAGGGAAAAGAGATGAAAATATGAAAAACCATGTTCCTGAGTTCATTTAACAGGGGGAGGGGAGGGAAAAGGGAAGAAAATATGACCAAATATAACAAAATATTCATCCTCCCAAATTGGAAAGATTAGGAGAGAAAATTTTCCTTCACCTCCCCTCACCTCCCCTCCCCCTGTTAAATGACTCGGAAACATAGTGTAACGAGTTGGGGGCGGTTTAAGGATTCTAGTGGGGTTGGGCCGATGATAATGTGATTACTAAAGGAAGTTGGGCCGGTGACAATTAATTAAGAGAAAGAGAAATGGAGTGGGGTTGGGCCGATGAAGTGCTGGCAGCCATTTACCAAATATTTAATTAAGGGAAAGGGAAAATGTATAATATTTATACCAAGACTTCGAGGTGTATAGTCTGTTGCTTCAAGATTTCAAGATTTAGTATTTTATAAGTTGAAAAAAGAACCCAACATGGTTTAGTTATAAAACAGAATGTAGTCTATAAATTGATTTATATAAGCGAACTAATGGTTTTTACCTTAAGAATTACGGGTTGTCACATCATCCCCAAGTTGAAAGAAATTTCGTCCCGAAATTTGCAAACAGTCGCTGAAGAAGCTAGTGCGGTTGAGTGTTTTTGCGGGGTGTCACAAAAAGTATGTTGCAACTTCTTTTTTATTTCTAGATGATTATACATTTTGTTTTAGGTGAGTTTGTTTGTTATTCAAACGCATACATGTTATTTTAAACAAGGTGTTGGCAAAATTAGTTTCATCATATATATACTAGGAATTATTACCATCCATCTCAAGTGACAAGAGCTACTTGGTTATCCGGTTAATTCTTGTGTATCGGGTAACACTTCATGGTTCACCAAGAAGAATTTAATTTCATCAAATATAACCACGTTTCTTAACGCACGTTTCTTAACGCGTAGCATTTTCCCAAGGAAGGTTCAAGAATCCCGAGTTAGTGTGGTAATTAATTTATAATAGGGGTATTGGATTTTAATAATCCCAAGTTTCACTAATTGGCCGGTAATAATCCCAACTTCAAAAATTGCCTACAACAGTCCCAACTTGTAAGATTTTGGCCACCAATGATCCTTGTCTAACTGGGTTATAACCCAGTTAGTTTTTTAAAGTTTTGAGCGGCGGAGAAGGTCACTAGAGGTTGGAGATGACAAGTGGTGGTCTCCTTTGGTGGTTTCAGGGGTAAAGAAGGTCGTCGGAATAAGTTGCAGGTCACCGGAGTTGCGTAGATGGTGGAAATTTTAAACTTTTGAGAAGCGGAGAAGATTACAGGAGGTCGGAGATGATTGGTGGTGGTCTCGTTTGGTGGTTTCAGGGGTAAAACGGGTCGCCGGAATAAGTTGCAGGTCACCAGCCCAACAAGGTTATAACCCAGTTAGACAAGGATCATTGGTGGCTAAAATCTTACAAGTTGGGACTGTTGTAGGCAATTTTTGAAGTTGGGATTATTACCGGCCAATTAGTGAAACTTGGGATTATTAAAATCCAATACCCCTTTATAATACAAAAGTGAAAAATGACAAACCACAGAGACTATCCCATTATTTTTCTCAAATAAACTGTTGTAAATATTGGTTTCACTTTTTTATGTTCATATGAGATACCCTTATTTCTAGGCAAATTGGAAATAAATAATCTGAACTCACTGGTATTGGCCAATAATAATCCCAACTCATTTAATCACCAATAATAATCCGAACTTTTCACTTTTGTTTGTAAAATACTCCGGCGCTAAAAACACTAACTTGGTTAAAAAAATGCTGATGTGGAGTGACATGTGTGGTCCGACGTGGCAGTTTAATTATAAATGAAAGCCAACTCAAAAGCCACCTGTGTATAAATGTTTTCATCCCCCAAATTACAACTATCCCCAAATAAAGAAACAGAGCATCACGATTAAACAGAAACCCTTATCACATTCGAGAAAGCAAACAATCAAGTCATTGTACCAGGTTT
>JARYGA010006461.1:0-48459 GCA_030545235.1 Helianthus tuberosus
ATATTTACTGTTTTATCAAGATCATTCTCTTTGTGGTCAATTTCTTTTACAAGTGCTTTTCTTTTTCGTGGATTCTTATCCTTTGAACCGATTGGTCTTCCATGTTTTAAACGTTTTTGAGATTCATGAGCTATCTTATTATCTATTGCCTTACTTGGGATCTCAACTCGAGCTGGAGCATTAGCAGCTGGTATATGAGATTTAGTAACTCTATTTGTATCAGTAAAAGCATCAGGCAATTGATTTGCAATGTTTTACAAGTGTATTATCTTTTGAACCTTTGTCTCGCATTGTTTTGTTCTTGGATCAAGATGAGACAATGAAGGCACACACCATGAGACATCATTTCTCGTTTTTTATTTTCTCCCCCTAATGCTGGGAACATTGCCTCGTTAAAACGGCAGTCATCAAAACGGGCTTTAAATACGTCACCTGTTAAAGGTTCAAGATATCGTATGATGGAGGTTGTTTCATATCCAACATATATTCCCAACCTTCTTTGAGGTCCCATTTTTGTGCGTTGTGGTGGTGCAATTGGAACATAAACTGCCCACCCAAAAAATTTAAGGTGGGAAATGTCTGGCTCATTGCCAGAAACAAGTTGTAATGGGGAGTACTTATGATTTGCACTTGGTCTCACACGAATCAGTGATCCAGCATGTAAAATTGCATGACCCCAAACTGACACAGGAAGTTTTTTTCTCATTATTAATGGTCTAGAGATTAGCTGTAAACGTTTGATCAATGATTCAGCTAAGCCATTTTGTGTGTGTACATGAGCAACAGGGTGTTCGAAAACAATTCCCACAGACATGCAATAATCATTAAAAGCATGTGATGTAAATTCACTAGCATTATCAAGTCTCACCCTTTTAACAGTGTAATCAGGGAAATGTGCTCGTAGTTTGATAATTTGAGCAAGAAATTTTGCAAAGGCAATATTACGAGTTGATAATAAAGAGACATGAGACCATCTGTTGGATGCGTCTATCAAGACCATGAAATATCTAAACGGTCCACATGGTGGATGAATTGGTCCACATATATCACCTTGAATTCTTTCAAGAAACATTGGTGATTCTTTGTCAACTTTTAAGGACGAAGGCCTTATAATTAGTTTTCCAAGTGAACAAGAGGTACATAGAGGCATTTTATCTGATTGGGGGATCTTTTGATATTTCAATGGATGTCCATGTGTATTTTCAATAATTCTTTTCATCATTGTAGATCCTGGATGGCCTAGTCTGTCATGCCATAAGTTAAATGTCTCAGGATCACAAGAACTTTCCTTTACTGCCATATGTGCTTGAGGCACATTAATGTGTGTATAATGCAAACCAGAGTGGAGCATTGGCAGTTTTTCCAATATATGGTCTATGCTCATGATGTGTAAATATTTCTTATTATCAACAGTCCTTGACTGAGTATCATATCTGTTATGATATATGTTTTTGAAACTCAACAAGTTTCTTATTGATTTTGGGGAAAATAAAGCATTCTCTATTAAGAGCTTTGTACCATTTGGTAATATTAAATTAGCTTTTCCCACTTCTTCTATCAAGTTAGTAGGACCTGATATTGTATCAACGGTTCCTTTTGTTGGTTTCAACTCATAAAAATATTTCTTAGATTTAAGTATAGTGTGTGTGGCTCCACTATCCGCTATACATATATCTGCATCATTTGTCTGCTCTTGTGCTCCAGTGGTATTCATTTTAATCTTGAAAATATAAAGAGAAATAATAATAAGTGTATAACGAAGGCATTGTGAATTGTTTTATAATAAGAAGTTTATTTATTAGTTGAAAACGTTACATGAAAAAAAAGACTACTGAAACATAATAAAGATACTTTTTTTGGGTAAAGGGTTACCCCGGTAAATTTATTTCAAACAACCAATAAACCAAGTGTGGGACAGGATGACCCACAATTCTCACGCATGACATGCCATACGGGAGTTCACAAATACAACCATCAAGCAAACAAGAAAACCAATGTCACTAGACATACACAAACAACCAGAAACTAAGAAACATTAACCGTAGTCATCATCGGCAATTAAAAGACCACGCGGCAAACTCCAGTCTCGCAAAATCCCTTCAATCTGACTCGTCCTTTTAAATCGCATAGTATGAAGCTTTAGCCGAATAGTAGACAAAACCACCTCTATAAGTTGCTCCGAGGTTCTCTTTCTATTCGAAAAGAGTCTTAGATTTCTTTCTTGCCACACAAAATAAGCTGTAGCCCCCACAGTTAGTTTAGCAATAATATGTTGAGCCTTCGCCGATGTCGCAACCTGAACCAAATACCCAAAGATTGCATCCCATGTATCTTGGATAATAAAGATACTTATAATAAAGGAAATTACATAATTGTTGCATATAATTATTATGGTTTAGCAACATTCGTTTCAGAGTTCCATGTTATTGTTAAAGTCGGCGACATTCAGTTTGACGTTGATGTCATTAAAATTATCCACATGGTTCATCTCCTTTTCTTTTCTTTTGAGAGAGGCTTGGTAAAGTTCACATAAATGTGAAGGTGTACGACAAGCCTTTGACCAATGGTTTGCACTTCCCCATCTGAAACAAGAAGTGCCATTGTTTTCGGACCTACCAGCTTCATTCCTTTTGCTATACTGGTTGGGATTGGTATTTTGTGGAGTGTGGTAATTGGGGGTTCTTTGATTTCGACCACGACCACGACCGCGACCGCGACCACGTCCACGACCATGGGAATTACCTCGGAAATTATTATTTCTTTTGAAGGAATAATTGCGACCATTACCTTTACCAAAATGGCCACGGCCACAGCCTCGTCCCCATTTTCTTCCAGAGTCTTTAGTATCATCATTAATAACAGCATTTGCTTCTGGAATGGCTAATGATCCAGTGGGACGAGCTTGATGATTTTTCGTTAGTAGCTCATTGTTTTTCTCTGCTACGAGGAGAAATGAATTTAGATCAGAATATCTTTGAAACCTTTGCAACCGATATTGTTGTTGCAAGTTTATATTTGATGCATGAAATGTGGAGAAAGTTTTCTCCAACATATCTTCCTCCGTAACAGTTTGCCCACAGAATCGGAGCGTTGAGCATATCCTGAACAAAGCAGAGGTGTATTCATTCACCTTTTTAAAATCTTGGAACTTGAGATTGTTCCATTCATCTCTAGCAGTGGGAAGTAAATCTTCTCTTTGATTATCAAATCTGCTTTTCAAATCTTCCCACAAAACGTATGGATCCTCAAAATTTGAATATTCAAATTGCAACATCTCATCAATGTGTTTATGGAGGAAGACATCGGCTTTTCCCTTGTCTTGATCGCTACATTCGTTCCACTCTGTTATCGTTTCCAAAACACCCATTGACTTGAGATGTCGCTTAACATGTGCCGTCCACGGCATATAATTTTCTCCGGTAATATTAAGAGCTGGGAATTCAATTTTTGCAATGTTTGCCATTTTGTTGCTAAACATAAATAAGATAAATATTAAAATCTAAATACTCATTAAAAATGAGATAACATACAAAGGTACAGCTATAAACAAATAAATGAATACATAAGCACTAAAAAGATGAGGTGGAAGCTCATATATTAAGGTCGGCAACAATATTAATATTATGCCGGCCAATATCAAAACTGGGTGAATCATCTTCGAAAATTTTTCTTGAATAACTTTAAGAAGAAGAGTGTTTGCTGTGGAAAAAATGAGATTGATAATTGGTTATTTATAGTGGTAAATTATAACCGTTTTGTAACGGTTATATTACCGTTTTATAGCCGTTGTACAACGGTTATATATATATATATATATATATATGTATATGGGGGACCGCTAAAATGAGAACCACCTCCAGTTGTAAGAACCGTGAGAACTTTTTGATCCGGGGCGAGTTGGACCAAATTTTTTTTTTCATAAACGTAGATGCTTGTATTATAAACACATTTGTAAAAAAAATTCAAAAAAAAAATGTCGTGTGTGTAGTTTTGAACACCACAAGTTTGTGTTTACGGGTCCCGTAATCCCAAACTTTGGGTGTTCAAAACTACACACCCGACATTTTTTTTTGAATTTTTTTTACAAATGTGTTTATAATACATGCATCTACGTTTATGAAAAAAATTTTGGTCCACCTCGCCCCGTACGGTGTAGTTCTCACGGTTCTTACAACTGGAGGTGGTTCTCATTTTAGCGGTCCCCTATGTATATGTATATGTATATGTATATGTATATATAATAAATGATGTATTAAGGAAATGTTATTTTGTAAGATATAAAATTAGGATGTATAATAATAAGAATAAAAATGTTAGTATACATGAATGTAAACTCTAAATTAAATGTTAGTATGTGCGTATAAATAAAAGTTAGATGCATAAATAAATACAAGTGCTATCAAGTCTTTCAGTCTCTTTATTTTATTTTTCATTTTTTAAGTATGGGACTTAATTGTTTTTATGATAGGAGTGTCTGGATAACAGGGTCTCCTAAAGGAAAACAATCCCACGATACATAAAAAGACATGTTACGTTTTTGTAGTCCAACAACGATCGTATATCCATCGTAAGATACATCTGCACTGGTATTAGTTTATCATAACAATTATAGTTTATATATTAATCAAATGCTTACTTTGATTATAATTGCTTGAACGTTTCCTTGGCTAGAGCCTCGTGCTGATAACGTGTTATAATATAACAAGGATTAACACAAGATTAGTGCTAAAACTTTAAGAACTTTAGAAATGTTATAAGAGAAAGAAGAAGAGAGTTGTATAACTTATAAAAGTGTATACATGAGGTGCATTTTTCCTTCTATCTTGAGCTAGTATTTATACTATAAAAAGATTAACTATTTGGTGGACAAGGTTAACTATTTGGTGGACAAGATTAACTATTTAGTAGACAATGTTACCCATAAGTTTGACAAAGAGTTCATCCACTTGCTTGGGTAAATCTTAGAGGTAAATCTTGATCTACATGGTAAACTCAATGTGATATTCATAACAGTAGCAAAGTTGTTTGTTGCCTTTGTTTAGACAAAGGAGACCACGGGTTCGAACCCGTGCTCCTACATTATCGCTGTGTCTTTTTTTTTTTTTTTTGGTTCTCTTGTTATCAGTTAAATGAAACAGTTGGTTTATTTATAAAAGAACTAGTTTAGAACCTCGTGTATTACACGGGTTGAATAAATGTAATTTTATATATTAAATTATAAAAAATTATATCTTTATGAACCCCGTATATTGTATGGGTTAAATAAATGTAATTTTACATATCAAATAATAAAAAAAAGTTATATCTTTAAAAACCATGTGTATTACAGATTAAACTAATATAATTTTGTATCTAAGTAATAAAAACGTTGTATCTTTAAAAAATCTGTGTATAATCGGGTTGAATAAATCTACCTAATAATAAAAAAAAATTATATCCTTAAAAACCTCGTATGTTACACGTGTTTAATAGATCTAAAAAAGTTATATCTTTAAAAACCATGTGTATTACACAGATTAAATAAATGTAATTTTGTATAATAAATACTAAAAATGTCATATCTTTAAAAAACACGTGTATAGTCGGGTTGAAAAATCTACCAAATAATAAAAAAAATTATATCCTTAAAAAACCCGTGTATTACACGTGTTGAATAAATCTAATTTTATATAGCAAATGATAAAAAGTTATATCTTTAAAAACTTCGTGTATTACACGGGTTATATAAATGCAACTTTTTATAGTAAATAATAAAAAAAATTCTATTTTTAAAAATTTCGTGTTTTACACTAGTTGAATAAATATAGTTTTGTATACAATAATAAAAAATTTATATTTTTAATAAATTAGTATAACATTTAATATTAATTTATTATTTATATGTTTAATATAAGATAAGTAGGAAAGGTATTTGTTTTAAAAATATATTAAATTAACAATTTAGATTTGATGATAATATTTTATTAAAGTATGATAAGATTTAATATTAATTTATTATTTAGTTAATATAAGATAAGTATAGATTTGATGATACATTCAATGAATGACACGCGTCTAAAATTTGGTTTCTTTTATTATAGTAGATAGATTAAAACCACTAATCCAACGCTACGTGCACGTGAACGAGAGGTCACAAGTTCGAGTCTTGATAGGAACGGTTTTGGCCATCTTTTTTGTGGGATTCTAACTTTAAAATTCTTTTTTTTTTTGTGAAACCTTTATATTCCTTTCTTGTAAAACCCTTAAATCCCCTAATAAATTATCAATTTTTATTTAATTTTCTTTCTTTTATAACAAACTCTAAAAAAAATAATTAACCTTTCAATTTATTTTTATAACAATAAAAAAATCCCTCATCTATTTAGAACAACTAGCAATTTATTTTAACCTTTTTCTTCTTTATTTTATTCCTTATAACATTAATATTAATAACGAGTTAAACTATAAATAACTATTATGCAAATCATAAATATTAGGGTAGTTATTTAAACCTATGATAATCACCTCTCGTGTGGCATTCCATATCTAGGTTAATCGTTATCATTCGTTCTTTTTGGATTTCCTCCACCTTTAAACGTTCGTTATTTCAAGGAATTCTCATACGCAACCAATGTGAGTATACTTGAACCAATTTTTACTTTTAAACACTTTTGGGTGCAACATGTATTCTATATAAACACACGAAACACTTGAAACTATTTGAATCACTCTCTATCCATGTTAAACATGATACTATATGATGCTTGTTAATATCGTATGTTATGTAAACTTTTCGTGTCTATATGCTCATTAACTTCGTACAAGCCTACCTTAACAATTATAGCGCTATAGGAGTAATGCACCGCCCACGAGTCTTGGGGTATTGTTAAGTTAAACATGTTAACCTCCTGTTATTCTTTGGGATAGGCTATTTTAACGCATTGGATTCTTGGGTTTGAACATATAGCTTACACCGTTTCAACATACTAGTAACTTGCATATTATTATTCATCTTGGATATGAGCCGTTAAACTATTTTAATCTATATTATGTTATTTATGAAAACTTGTATACTCGCCAACTTTTGTTGATTGTATTTTAATACATGTTGCAGGTTTGATAGTCAAGATGATGCTAAGTGAAGAAACAAAATTTAGGTGGACATAGAAACACACTTAGATTAATCTATTTTGTCAATGTATATTTGAAACAATGTTGTTTATGTTTGATTCTTGTATGACATTTTAGCAAATTTATGAAATTTAATTTAAATTATATTGTCACATAGTGTTATGAAGTTTTGAGCAATTTTTCATCTCATCCCGATGTTTCCGCCATCGGTTGGGGTGTGACAGATTGGTATCAGAGCCATAACTATAGGGAATTAGGAAAAGTAGGAATGTTTTTACCTAGTCTATAGTTTTAGAGCCGTATTCTTATGTTTTGCTTGAAACTACTTGCATGTTACTTTATTCACTTCTTAATTATTCTCTTTGATCCTTAAACATATATGCCACTTATGTGTTAACACTTGACATGCTATTCTTATGTGTTAATACTTGATTTATTATGTATTAATAGTTGTTTCATGGTTTTATTCTTTATGTGTTATTCTTGACATATTTCCTTATGTGTTAACACTTGTATTTATTATTCCCCAACATACGCCTTCCCTAAGGCATTTTACTCGATTTTTCTTAAACTCGAAAACACTCATATCATACAAACGAGACGACTTCACCAAAATAGGCGTGAAACCCACAATTTGGTGAACGACTCTCAATCTACCTATTCTTTTTACACGAAATTACACCATTAAGTTAGGAGTGAAATCCACATCTTAATGGTAATTTCAATTTCAAATCCTAGTGGACCCTAGTCAATGTGTCAAAATTAAATTTTGACCCGATGAGTACCAACCACACTTAGGGTACGAAGTCGTCAAGTTAGGGGTGAAACCCGCATCTCGTCGACTAGTCCCACTCCTTGATTTTATAAATCCCGCCAAGTCTCGAATTTTCGATTGAATTGGAACATGTAGTAGCCGGAAGGGTGAATACCGTTAACCGACATGTCGGCGAGAGTGTTTCACCTATTAGGCCAAAGCATGCTTCTCAAATTCAAAAGACTTTTCGATCACTTTGGTTAGTCAAAGTTCCGTTTTGGAACCATCTAAGTTTTTAATCGAACTCACGCTTTATTATTTTCGATCTTTTATGGTGAAATTTTCTCTTGTCAATTTTGAACCATTTTTGAGATTTCACTTTTGATCATACATCATACTATTACTTTTCATACGATCATACATTATTAGCATACATAATTTCACGTAATTTTATTTACACTTCTTGTAACAACAAGTGGGGACATGTCATCAAGATATGAGTGATTTCCTTACCTCGACGATTAACTCCGCTTCTTTTCCTCATCTTAAAACGACCTCACCAACGTGTTAGGGGTGATTCACTTAGCTAGGTGATCGTTACCAAGACTTTCTTTTCATAGATTCTATTATGTAAACACGATCATGTTTATATGCACATCGTTTATCATTAGTCAATTTCCTATTTATTTCAAAATGCATTGTTTAATTAAACGTATTTCTTATCCTACGATCTATTTCCACTTAACTCACATACACGAAATTTGTAATCATACCCTAAACGCTTGTTCCTCGATTTTCAAAATGTGACAAAATGCTACTCATCAACTTAGTCAGTCTAATACATCTGTTGCCCACGAAAATTTCGTACGCAACATAATTATTAAAACACACCCATCTCATTATACCAAAGATTTTTATTTTCAATTGAGAATCAAACCCACTTTTCGTACACACCTATAAAATATTACAAATATTATTCAACATTTACTAAAACTTCTTTCAAAACCAATAAAATATTTTATTTAAAGACGTTTTTCAACAATCACTAAGTTCATATACCAAATCCACTTTTTAAGAATCAACGTTTTCACAAGAACCCCTAAACTTCGAAATCTGTCATTAATACAAAGTTATCTAAGACAAAGCAATCTTATAAACTTATAGAACCTTTTCAAACATTACTCAATATGCAAATTAAATTCAAAGCACGTGGGCAAGGAAACTTCATAGGAACTAATAATTTTCAACTATATCAATTCTTCTAAAACCATAGTAGCATTCCCATTCGTTTACAAAGTGAAATTCACATAATCAATGGATGTTTTATACTCCCTTTACATTCACAAAGTAGATTCTACACTCCATGACAACTCAATCTATTTTAACTTCAAGTTTTGCTCAAACAACTATATATGCATATTATCTTACGTGTTTTAGTTTATATCTCACAACAATTTCACATATACCACTCATTTTGCTTTCATGCCCAAAACTTCTTGGCCTTTTACATGCTTAAATTCGTATATTACGATTAATATCATATACAAAATCACTACTTCTTACACTCATATCCATATTCGTATTTATACATCCTATGCCTATATTTATACTTACACATTTATGTTTACTCTCATAATCATATCCATATTCATACATTTTCTATCATACTCATGTTCACAAATTATACATTTACATTATACTTATATCCAAGTTTATATTCATATTAATACAATTATACTTACACTCACATTTATGCAATTACGTATACACTAATATTCATATTCATGTTTATACTCATACATCCTACTTATACTTATACCTATATAACTATGCTTAAACTTATATTCACACCCATATATTTTATTCATACTAATACAATTATGTTTACACTTATATTCATAGTTATACTCGTATTTATACAATTTATGTTATACTCGTACTCATAAGTATGCTCTCATTTATACGATTTATGTTTATACTCACATTCATTTGTTTATGCCCAAATTTGTACTCACATTTATACTCGCTTTTCATACACGTTATGCTTGTGCTCATACTCTTGTCATGCGTTTTGTGTTTATGCTCACATGTGTATTCATATTTAAACTTATACTATGCTCATGCTTTATTCATACTCAAAATTTATACTTTTGCACCTATACGCGAGCGAAACCCGAGGGATTCGCTTACGTTTGTCTTATACTATTTGGAACGCAAACATGCTTATATGCTACATTTCTATACACACACAATCTTATTTTAGGAATTTATGTATACCTTAACTCATACGCAACTAGTACAAGCTATGCGAATCATGCGACGATTGGTATAATCACGGGTGCACACGGGATTATAGTGATGGGCGTATGAGAACCATAGAGTGTACTACTATGTATGGTAAGACACGGAGTGTAACATGACACCGAATACGAGATGAACGTAATATGGTCAAAACATGGTGGATACTCCGCTGGTACTTCCTATATATAAGTGTTTTCACCATGTTATCAAACTTTCGTAAAACGTGCCATGAGAAATTCGGTGTTTTGCAGACCATATTTTAGACCTAATATACAAACTTTAACAACTCACAAACGCATCGTTAAATGCACAATATCCGATTATCCACGACGAGACTTCATTCTTAACACATCGCTTTCGTTTAGGAGTGTTTTCACAAGTTTACCATGGTAAACTAAGGTGGAACATCACCATTTTGAGTTCCAAACTTTTTGTTTTGGAAGAACTTTTACTTAAATCTTTATAAACTTGGTTAAACTTATGAAATCTTGTACCTACCTTGCTTCTAACCAAGTCCATGGTTGGGGAGCTTGTGTATGGTTGATTCTTATGTGTTTAGAGGTGCAAACACCCTCTAAACTTTCTGTTTTGTTAAAGGTTCCAAGCAACCTTTAAGTGTGTGACCATCCAAGCCCACCATTGTACTTATGGTGAGTCTTGCATTTGTCTAAATGTGTGAACCATGGAAGCTTGGGCTCTCCAAACTTGTTCCACTACCTCACTTGTTTATTGTTTGTGTTCATCTCAAGTAGCTTCCAAGAATCAAAGTAACATAACCCCAGCTCGCCTCCAACATTTGCCATGTTGGGTATGACACGCCCGGGTTATTCTTACTTGGCTACTTGACAAACTAGTTAGTTGTATTTTTTATTTTCATTCATGACCAACCGGGTCATCAACTAAGTTGATGACTTTGTGCTTTGGTGAATCATACCATCAGGTTAATCCCACCTCCATGCGTGACTTACATGACAATACATCATTATACATGATGGACTATACTATATAATATATATTTAACCGAATTCTTGATACTAACCGGATTATGGTTATATGTCATGAACTTGGGTCATATTATCTTCGTTCTAGACTCCTCGTTTGTGATTCTAATGGGCAAGTTAGGACCCATGAAAACACATGAAAACTTAGTGTCCAAACGAGTATTTAGACAAGATATATTTTCGAGAATATATACTTTTTTATACTAAATTCCGAATCCGAACTCTCCACAAATTCCATATACTCTTACACATCCGTTTGCCCAATGTAGGGCAACTTCGGTGTTATCTAGCTCAAATGCTTCAACTCACCTACGTGGGATTACTACGCAAAACCGTGAGTATACTCGATCCCAATTTGCGTTTTATACACTTTGGGAGCAACATGTACACTTTATACAAATCATGAATCACGATTACGCACATACTCTATCCGTTAATAACATCATACTTGTATTATTCTTGTTATCGCATGCTATGCTATACTTGTGTTCTATATGCTCATTAACTTTGCAAGCCTACCTTAACACTTATAGCGCTATAGGATTAATGCACCGCCCGTATTCTTGTGGTATTGTTAAGTAAACTATTTTACAAACTTGTCGTTTCGACGACAATGGTATGCACGATTGCGGTACACTTTGGTTTGACTTATAGTTAACACATGCTAGTATGATAACGAACAATGTATGCAATTTACCATGTTGGATACGAGACAACTTTTATTCACCATTATGCTATGTATTTAAACTTGTATACTCGCCAACTTTTGTTGATCTTTATTTTAATACATGTTGCAGGAAATTAGTTGATGACGATGAAGAATATTACTTAGGGTGGATTAGAAACACACATAGATTTAAACTTATGTATTTGTTTCATGTCATTTCGTTATTTGGAACTTGTTGTAGTTTTCTTTTCAAGACAATGTATTTCCATTCTAGTATCAATGAAATTTGAATTATCTAAATATTGTCACAATTAGTCGTTATAAAGTCTCTTGCAATCTCGTTTGCGTCTCACTCCAATGTTTCCGCCATCAGTTGGGGTGTGACAGATTGGTATCAGAGCCATAACTATAAGGAATTTGGAAAAATTGTCATGATTTGACTTAGTCTATAGTCTAAGTACCCATACTTGACCATTCTTGATTTCTCATGCTTAAAATACTTGAAATCTTCCTATTTTGCTTCTTATCTATTCTTTTGTCATAAATTATACATGTATTTCCTAAGGTAAACACAATACACACATGAAGACACTCGTATTTCACAAGCGAGGCGATCTCACCAAAAATAGGCGTGAAAACCCATAATTTTTGGTGAAAACCCTCAATCCGCGTTATTCGATTTTCATGGAATTGTACCATCAAGTTAAGAGTTAAATCCATACCTTGATGGGGAATTCCCCAATCCTATTCTAGTGGACCCTTACCAATGAGTCGGAACTAGTTCCTTATCTCGTTCGTTAAGTACCAACCACACTTAGGGAACGGGCTATCAACTTATGGGTGAAACCCGCATCTTGATAACTAGTTCCACTCCTCGGTTTTCAATCCCGCCAAAGTCTCGAATTTTCGATTAACTAGGGACATGTAGTAACCAGAAGGGTGAATATCATTAATCGCTCCTCGGTGAGAGTATTCTACCTATTAGGCCAAAGCGTGTTTCCCTAACTCAAAAGAATTTTCGACCACTTTGAAACAGTCTTAGTTTCGGTCCGAGACACTCCAAGTTTTACATTGAATCTCTTTTATGCTATATCAATTTCAATGTGTTTTACATTTGATACGTTTCTCCTTTCAAAGTCGAAAGCACGAATCTCACTTTACTCGCAATCTCAAACAATAATAATTCGTCGTGAACAAATTAAATTTACACCCTTTTATCATTAGTTATGGTTATGTGAATTCTTGTTACGCTTATGTGAACTACTTGAAACTTATGTGTTACGTGATATATTACATGCTAGATTATACATGTTATTTTTCAAACACATTATGATCAAGTCTCATCCCTTCCTTTTCATCAATCTTGTAGATGTCTCTCAACCGTTTCTCCAACTCCAAGAAGGGTTCCAAGTCGAGCCATTACTAGAAAATACACATTTCTTGAAACATATTGTGCGTCATAAAACGGTAATTATGACACGCAAAAGCGTGTTGTTGATTGAGGAGTCATAAAATTAACATGACATGCATTTGTGTGTCATGTTTTTATGACACACATTTAATGACCCGGATTCATGACACTCATTTTATGACACATTTTAATGACACACATTCTTGACACTCATTTTATGACACTTTTTAATGACACACGTTCATGACAAGCATTTATAACACATACGTATGACATTCATTTACGCGTGTCATGCTTTTAATTGTTTAAATTTTTTTATAGAATTATTAATTTGCCCTGGATACATGTATAATAACAAAAACAATAAATCTTTTTCATAAAACAAATACACACACACACATACACACATATATACCAAAACAATCCATTGCATAATCATTTGTCAATTATACTACAAATATTTTAACGTTAACAAAAAAAAAAAGAATTGTTTGTCAATACATCGTCAACACCTAAAATACGATTTGCACTTAATAGAGGTAACCACATAAGTCGACCAATCTTCGCAAATGCCATCCATATCCGCAGCCGAGTATTCCTCTACTCCTTTTCCCAACCTGAGACAACAATTAAATAAAATATATCTTAAAACTCAGAATTTAATCCTAATATATGAACTTAAGCATTTGTTTGGATATATAAGTACATATTTCTCTAATATACAGACTAAAATATGCCTAAACTTACATTATCATTGTCAAGTATTTCAACTCCTTCGTAAGCTATCTCCTTCATGAACTTCATCACATAGTAGCCGCATTCAGTACCTCCTGGCTAGTGAATCTCTTGCCAAACGATTGACACCACATAACAAGATGTAAATATGATCCACCGACATCGTAGAAGATTCACGAAGGCTGCACATCTTCGAACCCGTTATAATCCATCTTAATCAATACATCAGTAGTGGGAAGACGGTTCCGAATAGCTATCCATCCAAAAACATTTACCTTCAATGTGACCCATGAGTTCCGTTCAATAACTTTACTTTCTTGTACTGAATCAGGCTGGTATAGCAAATTCAAATAACCAAACATCAGTCCAGAACCTGAAACTGGTCTTTAACCCATTTCCCACAATACCTTTGATGACACAGGCTAAGGAAGGGACTAAAGTGGCAAGAAAGTTCTCAAGCTTAGCTATACACCCCCGAGTACCATTTAAGCCCTTTTTATGGGGCAAAGCTGGCCAGGTCTTAGGTGTGTGATGAATATCCGAGATTAGTCTTCTCTGTAAACTTTGATCTTCAAGCTTGAATTTCCACCACCATCTAGAAAAAAAAGGGCAAAGTTAGAAGTTTTAAGAGGGCATAATGCCAACCCACCATTCCAGCCTTTAGTGTAATACAAACGAACCTATTGATATAAGTAAATAACATTTCCACACAGTGGCGAAGCTTGAGATTTCCGACCGGGGGTCGAAAACGTATATACCCAAAAATTTCTATAAAACCGAGGGGTCAAAAACGTATGTACCCAAAAATTTCTATACGAAAACTATATATTCTCCACTACTGAGTGAAAAGTTCGGGGGTGGGGGGAGGTTCGACCGCCCCCTCTCGCCCCCACTATGTTGCACCCCTAGGCTTGTAAACGAACCGAACGTTCAGTGAACCGTTCATGAATCGTTCGGCAGGAAATTCGTTCATGTTCGTTTATTTAATAAATGAACGAACATGAACAATTTTTTTATTCATTTAAATAAACGAACGAACATGAACAATGTCCCGTTTGTTCATTTACGTTCACGAACGATCATTTATGTTCGTTCATTTACGTTCGTTTATGTTCGTTCATTTAAATTCGTTCGTTCATGTTCGTTTATATCCGTTTGTTTATGTTCATCTTTTAAATTTAGTTATTACTAATTAAATTTAAAAATCTATTTAATTTTCTTTATCATCCCATAACTAGCTTTCACTTTCCGATTTCAAAACTTTCTTTTATATGGTATTAATATATTTGATTTATATTTTCCAATTTAAAAGCAATCTTTTCTATAATATGAAACGTGAATTAAGGTTTACCAATATTTAGGTTCTTCTTCTCCTCTACTATTGCTATACAATTCAAAGCCTTGTTCAGTTATGTTCGTTATGATTTGTTATGTTCTTTTATGTTCAATTATGTGTGTTTGTGTGCGTTTATGTTCGTGAACCGTTCGTTTATACTTTTAGCGAACGAACATAAACGAACTTGAACATGTTCATTTTCTTAACGAACGAACATGAACAAGAAAATCTGTTCATTTAAATGTTCGTGTCCGATCGTTTGTTCGGTTAAAGGTAAATGAACGAACATGAACATGCCTCGTTCGTGTTCGTTCAGTTCATTTACAAGCCTGTGCACCCCTGTTTCCATATATAATACAAAGTACAAACCAACCAATTGATGTCCAATGCAATAACAATAACAACTAATTTAACAAACCTACCTCATGATTGGCTCTCTGTCCTCCGTGAACCTTTTCTTCGACAAATTCCTACATAGAAAGAGAACAATATTTAATGAAAAAAATATGTTAACGTAAACACAATTGAAGAAAACATAGCTTGACTAGCAGAGCAAGTCTACGATGAAGGCATCCCTGTGATCTCTAGACAATTCCTCTGCAGCAATGAAATCAGTAGTGAATTCCTACAACAGATTCAGAAATCTCCACATAAAAAAATTCTCACATAAGAAATTAGCAAATACATTTTGTTAGAAGGTCATAAATATTCATTGTAAGGAACCAAACAATCAACATAAGTATGCATTCTATTGTGAATTCCCAACTACAACCCTAAAATTCCAATCTCAAAAACTTAAATATATATATATATATATATAGATTCAAGAGTTAATTACAAGAATTGTCCTTTATCTTTACGCCTCTTTACAGGCGGTGTCCTTTATGTTTAAAATTGACGAGTTTTGTCCTTTATGTTTAAAAATCATGCACGGTTTGTCCTTTAAGCCTAACCTAGTTAGTTTGTTGTGTTAATCTGGTCATGTGAGTTGCACATGTGTGCATTTTTTTTCATTTTACATTTAAATGACTATTGTGTAAATAATTTAATTACCTCATCATTTCTCTCTCTCTCTCTCTCCCTCTCTAAACTCTCTCTAACACCACAACAAAGCCTCTTCAGACATCACCAAAATCACCCAACCTTTTCAATTGCAAACCAAAATCACCCAACCCAATTTAAAACCCACAATATCAATATCACCATAAACCTTTCAGTTGCAATTTGCAAACTAACTATAACCAAAATCAAAATCAGCCAATCCTTTTAATTCAAGACTCCAATCACCATCTTCAACCCTTGTTTACACCGTTCAACATCACCACTTTAACGCAAACCTGTTTCAGGCGACATATTTGTAGGGTTGTTCGACGGTGGTTCGCCAGAACCGCTGCTCAGATTTGTAGGACTAGGATCGACGGTGGTTCGCCGGAACTTGTTTCAGGCGCGGATCTGTTGCTTCGCCGGAACAGCTGCTCAGATCTAAATACTCCCATCGCAGATGTGTAGGGCTTGGTTCGATGGAGGTGGTACTCACAGTATGTTTTGATGAGTTTGAGACTGAGTTGGGTCGGGAGGTTACTGGGTAGCCTCGGCAACATTTGATGCAACAGATGAATACAAGTTTAAGGTTCTCTGATACACCCTCTTGGTGACGAAAGGTTTCGTTTGATTTTAACAATAACCCAGGTGGTGTGGTGGATGATGGTGGTGGTAAGTGGGAGAAATAGAGAGAGAGGTGAAAAAAAACTCTGAATTTTCTTTTAATGGAATATATCTATGTATCCATACATACACAAGTTTTTTAATTATTTTTTGTTTATTTATTAATATATTTTAAAATGAATGATGAAAAAGACTAAAATACCCTTATGTGATCTGACTTAACAAAAAAAACTAACTGGGTTAGCCTCAAAGGACAAACCGTGCATGATTTTAAAACAAAACACATCAATTTTAAAGATAAAGGACAAATTTTGCAATTCACTCTAGATTCAATGACACATACCGAAATGCTCTCGGATTAACGCTGTGTTCCAGAGATCCACTTAACAGGGGGAGGGGAGGGGAGGGAAAATGGGGGATTTTTTGCCTGAAAATAGTCTTTCCAATTTGGAAAGACATGGAGGGGAGGGGAGGGATGGGGAGGGATTTTTAACTCAGGAACACACCGTAAAACCCAATCTCAAAAACTTAAATACATATAGATATTACGTCGACTCATTTCAAATGCCCCTACATTAAAACAAATGATGATGATTGTTGCAAACTTTATATAAAGTCAATCATAAGAAACTAATTCAAGCAAAAATAGACACCTTCGTACATATGAACAGCAATATCATTTAGGATACTTACCATATGATTTAGGGATACTCCTGAATGCAAATAATATTTCAAGAAACCAACTTAAAACTTTTGATTTCTTCATCTGATGTCAATCTATAACATACACATACATAACTTATCACTAAAAATAATCAAACCTTTGGTTTAGGTTATGAAATTCGCAAACTAACTTCTGAAATTCTGAATCGATGGGCGCGAGAGAGATAGATACCTATTGAAAGAAGCAAATCTTGTTCATCGCTTGCAAAACCGTCACTTGCGACACTGTGGATGGGAGGGAAGTCAAATAATTTTAGGGTTTGGAAGGAGGGGAAAGAAAGAAGACTGAAATAATTTAGATAACGGGAGGGAATGAATTTTTTTTAGCGTTCTATACCAAAACCTAGGGGTGTTAAACGAGTCGTGTTCGCAGGTTGACGGGTTCAACCCGACCCGAACCCAAAAATTTACATAAATCTGAACCCAACCCGAACCCGAAAATCATATCATACATATGAACCCGAACACGACCCGAAGTTTCGTGGATTGACCCGAACACGACCCGTTCAACCCGAATTTTTATTTTTTTTTCAGAAATTAATATATTAAAATTAAAATTTACTTAACAAACACAAATGTATATAATAATATCATATATAAAATCTATATTAATATCTCTTATTAAGTTAAAATTATGGCATAAAATACACATGTGTACACCCCATTTAATTTATGTCATAAATATATTGTAAAAATATAATATAGTATAAATGTGTTAAATGGGTCAACCTGCCAACCCGACCAGGTTGACCCGAACCCGACCCGTAACCTAAACAGGTTCGCGGGTTCAACCTGAAACTGACTCGAATCCGTTTAGACTAAACCTAAACCCACGAATTTCGTGTTAGGTTCGTGTCGAGTTTTCGAGTTGTGTCAGAAATTCACACACCTACCAAAACCGCCTAAAGTGTTTGTTTTTTTAGGCAACTATACAATTGCCCAGAAATTGTGTGTTTTTTGAGCGTGATGTAACTATTTTAGGCGTTTTGTTAAATAAAAAACATTTTGAAAAATTATTTTGGGCGTTTTTCAGTACGACCGCCTAAAATCAAAATTTGAAACGCCCAAATAAATTGTTTTTCTACTAGTGCTTGAACCTAAAAACAAGCTCGTTAAGTAAACTATCCCGAGTTTAACCCAGCTCATGAGCCTAAGCGAGACATTGTTAATATAATTTTTAATTAATATATTAGATATATATCACTTTTCATAAGTCCGTACAATTTTTTCTCTTTAACAGTTTTCAAGTTTTTCCCATGATTTGCTATTGGAAATTAATCATGATGTCCATATTATATAAACAATAATTGCTATAGGAAATTAACCCTTATGTGGTAGAGGATCCTGTAAAAAATGCCTAAAGTGTGAGAAGGGTAAGAAAGGATCTCAGCCATTATATCTTTTGATCTAATGGTTAAGATCAATAGGGACCAAATTGTAAAATATTTTCATTAATTTGGACTGATTTGAAATATCTAGGGGCAATATAGTCTTTTAAACCCACTAGAAATTAGGTAATGCACATGTAACTTCCCCCCGTCTTTTTTAAACGTCAATAACTTTTTATACGTAACTTTTAAAAAAAAAATATTTACACCATAATAACGAGCGTTTTTTTATCTTTAATATGAGTACCATATTGCTATACTTATATAGAGAAAAAAATATGTTTCGATCAGATGTTTAGTCAATGAATGGTGTTATATACTTGCTGAATAGTGTTATATACTTGCTGAATGGTTTATATACTTACTGAATGGTGTTATATACTTGCTGAATTGTGTTATAGTTGCTGAATGATGTTATATACTTACTGAATGGTGTTATATACTTGCTGAATTGTGTTATATATTTACTGAATGGTGTTATATACTTGCTGAATGGTGTTATATACTTCCTATAATTAAGGTGGCGGTTATGGGAAGTTTTTAATTAATTGAATTAATGATAAAATTACTTGTTTACTCTTTTCAATTAATTTAGATCTAATGGCTGAGATTCTTTCTTATCTTTCTCACACTTTTGGTCTTTTTTACAATAACCTTACCCAACCTTATGTTTATATAATGTTTTTTTATGACGCTAAAAAGATGATACACAAAAACAGTTTTATAAATTTATTAAATTTTATAGAACCATGACATTCTTTTTCCCTGACACGCACTATAATGAAATCGTTTGTTTTTTTAAGCTATAACTTTGTCTTATTATCACGAAAACCAAACTTTGTATTAATATGTTATCATTAGTTTTTTATGATACAACTTTTTTTTTCTTATTTGGTACATAAAATTAGGTTTATGCAACCCGTGTAATACATAGGGTTTTAAAAAAAAATAACTTTTTTATTATTTACTATACAAAATTACATTTATTTAACTCATGTATTACACAAGATTTTTAAAGATGTAATTTTTGTTATTATTTAGTATATAAATTACATTTGTTAAATCCATACAATACACGAGTTTTTTAAGGATATATTATTTTTATTATTTAGTATATAAAATTACATTTAGTAAACCCGTGTAATACACGGGGTTCTAACCTAGTTTATATTTAAAATAATTCACTATATGTAATTAGACAAGTTAACTCATATTCTAGATACGGTTTATTTAATTGTTTAATTCCTGAACGATATGGAAGGATGAACAAGAACCTCTTAGAGAAAAAATCGCGAAAATGAACAAGAAAAACGAATCAATCTACCACAAAAGAATGATTTATTACAAATATTATTACACGATTACAAATTGCTATTATATTGATACCAAATAAATACTTTTATCCATTATTCAAACAAATAATCAACATCAATACGACAATACTAATATGTATTTTCAGAATTAGAAAGAGAAATTCGGAGAACCATACAATTTTGATTGTATAAAATACAAGTCAAAATTCTATCATAAATATCTGAATATCACTTTGACACCCTGAAAATGCCATGCACAAGGTATTTATTTATATATGTACGTTCTTCAAGATGAGAAAGTTGGGATGCTTTGCTCATTCCTAAAGAAGTTATCAGGATCAACCTTAGTCTTCACACTTACTAGCCTCTTGTAATTTGTCTCTTTGAAATATTTGTGCCCATAAACCATTCCTTCAGTATAAGCATTCCTGCCATGGCTGTTGATACCAATATCCAAATCCCTATAGTTCAAAAATGCTTCTCTAGGGTTTTTCGACACAAATGGAGTCATGTAATCATACATCAGCCTTGTGAAATTCAAGTAACGATTTTCGGCTTCATCGCTAAGATCCTCCCAGTTTACTTCGTATTGAATCTTCGCTATGTTACCCGATCTATGTGGGAAAGGCTTTGCGAATTCGGATATTTCACTCATTCTTCCACCATATGGGTTGAAAGCCAACATTTGGTTTTCAAGTTCTTTCATCCTTTCGAAGATGAACTCGAATTGTCGTTTAGAAATAGGGTTTTGCACATAATCGGATTTGATCTTGAATGGGTTGAGTCTTTGAGGGGTACGGCTTAAGAGCACCGTGGTTGGAGTACCACTGGGGAAGCCCGTGTAGTAAAGCACGGACTCAACCCAACTCATTTCAGTACAATCCGATTCTTGCAACCCTAACTCGGGGAAATCTTTGTTTAAAAGTGTAACAAGATTCCTTGAGTTTCCAAGGTACAACGTTGGAAAGATAGCACGGACTGTCTTTCCACCGTTGGTATCATTTATGACACTAAAGGTCATTCGAAGAAAAAGATCTCTATCTAGATTATCAGCAACTTGTATCCATCGTTCCGCGATGGTGCTGAGGTTTTGTTCCTCTCTTCTTTCAATGTTAAACACGGTCACAACCTCCGGAACACGAACTAGTTTGATTTTGTAGGCTAGAACCACCCCAAAACTAACACCACCACCACCGGTAATTGCCCAAAACAAATCTTCACCCATACTCTTTCGATCCAAAAGCTTGCCATTCACATCTATTATTTGAGCATCAACAATATTATCAACCGACAAACCATATTTTCTCATCAAATTACCATACCCACCACCACTAAAATGCCCACCAACACCAACCGTTGGACAAACTCCTGCCGGAAAACCATGCTTGTTACTTCTCTCGGCTATTCGATAGTACACTTCACCAAGAGTCGCACCGGCTTGGACCCATGCGGTTTCTTGCTCGATATCTACGTTTACCGACCTTAAATTGAACATGTCCACAATGAAGAATGGTTGGTTTGTGTTTGTAA
The DNA here is from genome assembly GCA_030545235.1 of Helianthus tuberosus. NCBI lineage: Eukaryota > Viridiplantae > Streptophyta > Magnoliopsida > Asterales > Asteraceae > Helianthus > Helianthus tuberosus. The sequence goes on from JARYGA010006461.1 coordinate 21,935, forward strand.
GGTAGGAAAGACCTTCATAATCATGACCACCGCTTCTGGTTTTCAGTAGCAACCGGTTTTGTTTGCCACAAACAACAGCTGCCTGAATGTGGGAAACATGTTCGGCCGTGATGATTAAAAAGGGTTTTGGTGTGGTAGTTTCATTGAACCTAAGGTTTCGGATGTAGTTTTGCAAGACGGTGGGAAAAGATGAGTTTCCGGGAGTGTAAACCTCTCCGGTTATCGGAAATGAAGGGTCGGCCCGGTCGTGTAAACATTGAATGAAGCGATCTGTAATGGAACCGGAAGTTGCAGAAGATTGGGTTGAGAGCAAGAGAAGAAGGAGAGTAAGAATGGAAGTTTGCATGTTGAAAGAAGATGTGATATTTGCCATTTTGCATGGTTTAGGGTCGCTTGATGCATGCAATTTATAGGCAATTGAAAGTCTTAATGTTTGACCTTCAAAAATGACATACCAAATATAACTAAATCCAAAGTTGAAAATTCATATTGGGTACGTACTCATCATATCGTGTCATTGGTCATATGTTTTAAGTGTCATTGCTTAATTTGGATTTTTATATATTAGAACATTGATTTTAAAATAATTCTCCTAACAAGAAATAAATTTTAAGTGAAAGTGCATAGGTACATATTACATATGCTTGTAACTTGTGTGAAAGTGCATAGGTACATAATTACATATGCTTGTAACTTGTTAAAATATAAAGAAACACAAATAAATTAAAATCTGGAGATAAAGATGGATAATCGAGAAAATAGCAAGTTGCATAAGGCCTACTTTTCAAAAAATGAAACACGTTTTCTTTCAACTTTTCAATTTCGAATTTGCGTATATTTATGTACAATTTGAAAAAATACACATGTCAGCTATTTCAAACATATTTGTCATTCAAAGTAATTTAAATCCACGAAGACTTTGAATTATACAAGTACATATCAACTAAAAAGAATTAAACAAAAGTAAAAATTTTGGATAACCAATGAAATCATTTTAAAACTGTATTATATGGTACCTTAAACAGAATCATCTATATATACTATAGGGTATATGGGAAGGTTACTGTAAAATGATTGTTTTGTCTAATAAGTATGATAAGTATTTTAAAAACTCAATATTTGACTAGAAAGAATTTCGACTCCAGCGTTGTTGGAACCAACTCATCGAACTTTGAACCGTAAACTCTAAAGCTTAAATCGAAACCCCAAGGCTAAAATCATAAAGCTTAATTTCAAAAGCTAAACACTAAAGGCTAAATGATAAAAGCTAAACACTAAAAGCTATGTTGGTTTCGACGAGCCAGTTCATGCCTCTGAAATGAGTCCAATCGGAGTTGGTTTAAGCAAGTTACGATGAAACTAAAAATACTTATTATAATACATGTAAGGAGGACAAGAAGGTTATTTAACATATTTCCAAGACTTTAAGTAATAACAAGTTTTAAAACACATGATCATGGGCGGACTTAAAGCTAGCCTAAGGTGGGCGGGCGCATCCCCGGGAAAAAAAAATTAGTTGCTAAGTTCCGTCGAAACTCCCGTCCGCACCCCTTGAAATTTTTCATCTGCACCCCTTGGAATTTTTCGTCCGCACCTCTCAGGTAAAAAGTGTTATCAATTTATATTTTAAATTTTTTTAGTAAACTCTTATTTTTTTTAAACACTACCTAAATTATATAACTTTTAATACCTAAATAACTAAACCCAAATACCCAATACCTTTAAGTAGCCCACTCCTAAGTCTTAGTCCAATAAACAAACCCAACAAATCAAAGATATTTCAAACTAAAATAAAATAAAAAGCCCAACACCCTTACATATTCTCTCCCGCTCTCTATCATCCCTGCACGCGCGCCAACGATCAGAACATCAGCGACAACAACAGCCGCATCCCACCGTAATCAGCCATCATACCACCGCCGATCGAACACGAGTAAGTTTATTTGTTATTTTTGATGATTTTTGGTTGATTTTTTGATGATATTTTGGTTGATTTTTGGTGGGGTGGGACGGAACCGGTAGCCACCGGAAGTGAATTTTTGATGGCATGAGACATGTGTGCTTCTTGTTAGTGATGATATGTTATTTTGTGGTGGGTTATACATGTATATTTTGTTAGTGATGATGATGATATTTTGTCTTTTTTTTTTGTGGGTTATATACGATCAGACATTCAGATCTGATGTTTGGGTTTTTTTTTAAATGGTGTATATGATGTTTAGATGATTGTTAGTGTAATTTACATTATGATTTCTAGAGCTTGAATACTTGATACATTATGTAATATGTTTGTCAATTCTTGTAAGGTTAATGGTTTAACCAAATATTCACGTAACTTTTACATTGGTATATCGGTTACTGAAGCTTGTTCTCGTATTACCTGTTGCAACCGCAACCGTTGAAAGATGTTTTTCAGCAATGAAGAATGTGAAGACCGACTTGCGTAATCAGATTGACGATGAGAACTTAAGGGATAGTTGTATATGTTATATAGAGAAAGAGTTGCTTAAGAAAGTAGTTTAGATGATGTTTTGGATAGATTTCAAAAAATGAAAACGCGTAAGGAGACGTTTTAATTATGTTTATAACAAGGTTTGACATGTTTTGATGATTATATAAATTTAGTTTGGTGTTCTTTTGTTTTACATGAGCCGACCCGACTCGAACCGACCCAATACGAACCAATTTTTTTACTTATATACCTTGGGGCCTAAAATTTTTAAAAATGTTCCGCACCCCTATGAAAAAATTCCTGGGTCCGCCACTGCACATGATACAATTTCTTTAAGGTTTATTGGATTTTATCACTCCCAACTATCGGCCTTTGGTCGTTGCTACCCGCAACTAACACCTTAACACCCGGCACCCCCAACTTGACTTTTTGTTTGTGCTGGCACCACCCAGTTAAACCCTCACTAACTAGGTTTGTTTTTTTATCCGATGTGGCACAAATTTGGTGAGTTGGAGCTGATTACGTGCCGATGATGTGTCACTATATCCCACATATAAAACCCTGCATAGCTCATAACGATGATCTAACCTAATCGATGAACACTGAAGTATGCAATGTACAAGAATGAATCCCTAATATCTCGCATTCAAGGTACGACTTAACAGAATTCTTGAAATTAGGCATTGTTTTGAGATGGTGGAAACAATAGATGTTATGCTTTGGTATGGTGGTTACATTGAAGTAGGATTTGGTCAACCACAGTATATTGGAGGTGAATCAAAGCTTGTTAAAATATATGTAGACCACATTTCATACTTTGAACTAGTAGAGTATGCAATGGAATCAGGTTTTTACAGTTCTACGGACATGTATATGTATGGGTTGGATGCTGATGATGGGGGACTTCATCACTTTGAGAATGATAAAGGTATTTTGGACTTGGCTGTTAAGGTTTTGAAGTGGACTGAACCATTTATGGAAGTACTTATCCAACAAGGACCAATAATGGCAGATGAAGCCCACTCCTGTTCCAGGCCCACTAATCCAGTTGCCCAGCCCAATGAACAAAAAGCCCAATCCAAAAAGTCTGCTAGGTCAACTGATAGTGGATATAAACATAGAACATGGTGATGACAGTGATGATAGTGACTATAATGAAGTAGTTGGGCAAGGAGAGTCAACTGAGTATACTGATGATATTGATGACCTACTTGAAAACAGTGATGATGATGATGATGATGATGATGTAAAGCCCTTAATTAATAAATCGAATTTTTATGATATTTTGCATATAAAAGAACTTATATGAGATTATACCTTCGTACGATAAAACGAGTTTATTTAAAACTTTATAAAAAAAATTAAACAATTCCACGTGTTATGTCGCAGCCCTCGATCCCTACCCCGGGAGCGGACGGCCACGAGATCAAATCAAGTGGTATCGGTGTTTATTAGTTTGGCAGCGGAATTTAAACATTAGGACCGTAGTTAGAAAATATTTATCATAGTTTCAAACACCAACTTTTATAATAAATAGATGGGATAAAACCCATGTTTCGTACATAATACATTTATAGGGATAAACCCTAATTATCGAAAACATAAAATCCTTTTTATTTAGGTAACTTTTATAGTCACTTCTTTAATCCTTCAATGCTCTCCAGCTGGCTTCTATTAGGTTCACATTAAGTTACCTGAAACGCGTTTTAAAAAAGATTTTATCAGCAAGAAATACTGACGAGTGCATCCCAGTTTAATCAAAAACAACTTTTATAACTTTACAGTATTGAGAGCGATTACAATGTTTATATCTACCAATATACTCATCCAGTACTGTTATCCATGACTTGTGGTCATGTTACCCATTGGCTAACTCTTCGTCCAATAGTAATGGATTACAAGTAATGTATACAAAACCCCAACATACCGGCAGCAATTGTAGAATACATAGACTCAATCACTGTTAAGTATAATTTAAAACATTTGAAGTTTTGGTAAAATAGTTCGGTAGAAAATGACTCACAAAATTTACAAAAAGAGAATATACTCAGATTGTAGACTTAGATATTACTATAGTTTCCTGATGATTCTCTGGTTATTATCTATTAAAATTAAACAATGTACACGTGTAAGTAAGATAACCCAAATCACATTAGCCATACATATAACAACCCTCCTAAAACCCTTAACATGCCCTAAACTTCCTATAATATATCCCGTATACGAAAAATAACATTAATATACTTTTATATTATTAAAAATCAAATAAAAACAAAAAAATAAGTGTTCTCGCGGGGAGCGAACCCCTTTGGGGTATGCGTCGCGGGCCGCGACCCGTTGACACCAGGTGAGCTCGTAAGCTGCCACGTGTCCCTTACGTGTTAAACCTACACAGTTGATTCACCATGCCTAGATCCTACCCTAGTTCTCTCTCGGGCCGCGTAAGAGTAAGAGAAGGAGCTCGCGGGCCGCGAGCCGCCTATGTCTAGACATATAAAAGGAGGCACAGGCCTTAGTTTCAACTCGTTCAATTCTTAAATCTCTCTCAAATCTCTAGTAAGCTAAAATACTCGGGTATTATACCCCTAAAAATCGAAGCTCTGCCTCGTTTAAGTATTATAACCCCCGGTTACGTATTGGTTATCCTACCCGATTGATCTAGGGCTCGGTAACGCATGTCAAGGCTCTGCTTGACTCAGTTCGTTGAATTTCTGTCTCAGTTGTATGGCTAATGTAATTCGGGTTATCTTACTAACACCTGTGCATTGTTTAATTTTAATAGATTATAACCAGGAAAGTCACCAGGAAGCTATAGTATTTTCTAAGTCAGCAAAGTGAGTCATTCTCTTTTTCTACCACACTATTTTACCAAAACCTCAAAATGTTTTAAATTATGATAACAGTGATTGAGTCTATGTATTCTACAATTACTGTCGGTATGTTGGGGTTTTGTATACATTACTTGTTACCATTGTGAATGGTAACATGACCACAAGTCAGGATTGACAGTACCGTGTGGGGGTAATTGAATAGATATAAACATTGTAATCGCTCTCAATACTGTAAAATTATAAAAGCCTGTTTTGATTATACTGGGATGCACTACTATTTCTTGCTGATAAAATATTTTTAAAACGCGTTTCAGGTAACTTAATGTGAAGCTAATAGAAGCCAGCTGGAGAGCACTGAAAGCTTGGAAAAGTGGCTATAAAAGTTACCTAAATAAAAAGAAGTTTTGTTTCAATAAATTAGGTTTTATCCCTATAAACATATTGTAATGGAAACTTCGGTTTTATCTCATGTATTTATTATTTATAAAAGTGTGGTGTTTTAACTCTGATAAACTATTTCCTAACTACGGTCCTGATAATTAATTTCCGCTACCAAATTAATAAGCACCGATACCACCATCTCTGTGCATCTCGCGACCGCCCGCTCCCAAGGCAAGAGGGGTCGGGGGTTGCAACAGGAGGTGGTATCAGAGCTACAGCCATTGGTTTAAGCCACAGAGGTGTTCTGGTGACACCAAGATTTTTATCAGTTATGTTAGAAAATAATCTATGTGACTATGTGTATATATGTATATTAATGGTTTGTGTTATTTGACAATCTGTTAGTTTACAGTATGAGTGAGCAAGGTACATCTGACGCTTATCTTCAATTGGCTAGTTCCCCAAAGAGTGAAGGAACCTCATCACAGCCAACTCATTCGGGGTACTCTGTTGATACTAAGGAAGGAATTTTCATCTTTAAGGCGCAATCCGAGGAACAATTCCCTCCGAAAAAAGAGAGGATGGTTTAGTAGGGGAGCACATGAGAGGAGAAAGAGGATGAAGAAATTACAACAGAGAGCGTTAGGAAAAGCCAATAAAGAAGTGAATGCCCAAACCGAGGAAGCAGTTAATAGACAATTGGCAGATTTCCATATGCTAGTAACCACCGCAGCAGATCCAAACCTTGATTAAATAGCTGAACCACAACCATTGCCATTATTTCCAACCCAACCAATCGAGTTAGAACCAAACCAAGAAAACCAATTTCCCATACCAGCATTTGACCCAAACGAAATATCGAGAATCCCAACACCTAATCCTCTAGAGTATGATCCATGGGAATATGACAATAGGGTATATCAGGAACTATATCCTCAGGAAGAACCAATACCAAATCCCATAGCACAATATACCGACCTTAATCCTTTAGATCCGTTTTGGAACGATGACAGGTATATTCGGAGTGTGTTAAGCAACTCGTACCCATATGGAGAACCCATACCTCGATACCCTGACCCAATACCAGCACCACTACCACCCATGAGTGAAGAGAATGTGTAGGAACTCCGCACATACGGTGAAGAACTAGTGGAAGAAGGAAATAGGATTCGACAGATAGGAGAAAAGCTAGTATGGAAGTATGACGAGCAAGAAATGCAGTTTTGGATGAACGACACCTAATAATATATATATATATATATATATATATATATATATAATGTGTGTAGTTTAAATAAAAAAAGCAACTAAAATAGATAATCTAATATCTATCGATGCATAACTACTAGTGTGTTTAAATTTCAGTTGTAGGTTGTAATCAACGCATATATATATATATATATATGAAAAGAGTAAAAGTCGTAGTGTTCGACGTTTTTGATTAATTTGTTTGTATGATTGTTTGTGTTAAATCTTATTCTGTGATATTAATACATGATAAATGTTTACAATCCAGATGGACAATGAAGTAAATCAGGAAAACCCGAATAATGATAATAATGGAAATCAAGTAGATAACAGTGCCATTCAACATATAGTAGCACAAGGAATTATAGACGCTATGCCATATACTATCATGACTGTTAAAGAAGCAGAAAATAATAAAACTATAAGTGGACGTAAACGACAACCTACCGACCCAAGTCACAACGTGAATAATGGACTGCTAATCCAAGTACCTATTCCAAAAAGAAGAAGAACCATGTCATATGGTTGTTCTTACAAAGAATTCTGGTCTTGCAAACTAATAGAATTCTCTGGCAATAAAGGAGCCATTGCAGCTTTACATTGGATAGAAAAGACAGAAGGAGTCTTAAAGATAAGCAAACGTGCAAAGGAAGATAAGATTATGTTTGCTTCTAATCTTTTTAAGAATGCAGCTCTAGAGTGGTGGAACACCATTCTCTAGTCTAGAGGAAGTAATAAAATTTATAATATGGAATGGACTGACTTTAAGGATATAGTCAAAAGGAAATTTTGTCCTCCTCATGAAAAACAACAAATCGGTAATAAGTTCTTAAATCTTAAAATGACGGGAATAGACTACAAAGGTTACACTACCATATTTTTCGAATATGCTAGAATAGTACCAACCCTAGACTCACCAGAACCAGTATTAATCTCCCGTTACATCTGGGGATTAATTAGTGAAATCAGACACATAGTCAAGGCAGCTAGACCACAAACCATAGAAGAAGCAGTAGAGCTAGCCAATACCTTGGCTGATGAATTAGTACGTACGTAAGAAGAGAACCAGAGAAAGAACCTAGCCCAAAGACTTACCCAAGAATTTTGTTATGGAAATACCTACCGTGGGAAAAGTACAGGTTCTACTTCTTCACCTTACTGTAAGTACTGCAAAAAGAAGCAATCAGAAAAATGCTCAATAAACTACAACTTCTGCAAAATGTCTGGACACAAGGAAGAAGACTGTAGGAAGAAACCCAGCAATAGGCTATGTTTCAATTGTGGAGAAACTGGGCATATCAAACCGAACTGTTCGAAACTAGCTCTAGCAATAAACAGCAAAACTACTAAGAATGCCAGAGCATTTGTTCTGACAGCTGAAGAAGCCAAGATGATTCCGGATGTGATTGTCGGTATGTTTTTAGTTAATGATATTTTTGCTAAAGTATTATTTGACTCTGGTGCAAACCAAAGTTTTATCAATACTTCTTTCTGCAAACTTCTCAATCAACCATTAACTAAACTTCAACAAGAGCGTCTGGTAGAGACGGCAAATGGAGAATCCATTAAGATTACTGAAATCCTGCAGGGAGCAAGAATAGAAATTTTAAACCATAATTTTATTACTAACCTTTATCCAAGGAATCTGGCTGGATTTGATATCGAATTAGGAATGGATTGGTTGGTAGCCAATCATGCCAGCATTCTATGTGATCAAAAGTCAGTACAATTAAGTACACCAAAGGGTGAAAAGATCACAATTAAAGGAGACAAGCCAACCAGGTCCACAAAATTCATCATTGTAATGAAAGCTGCAAGCTATGCAAGGAAAAAATCATTAGCGTATATGATTTTCATAATCATTAACACTAAAGGAAAAGAATTAAAAGATATTCCCGTAGTATCTAAATTCTCAGATGTTTTTCCAGAAGAGTTACCGGGATTACCGCCAGATTGAGAGGTTGAATTCATAATTCACCTAATACCAGGGACAACACCAATTGCCAAAGCACCTTATCGTTTAGCACCAACAGAGATGAAGGAACTGAAGAAACAGTTAGATGAACTTCTAGAGAAAGATTTCATATAGCCTAGTTCATCCCCGTGGGGAGCACCAGTCTTGTTTGTCAAGAAGAAGGACGGATCAATGCGTATGTGCATTAATTACCGGGAATTGAACAAGGTTACGATTAAAAATCGGTACCCACTACCGAGAATCGATGATCTGTTCGATCAACTTCAAGGAGCTCGATTATTTTCTAAAATCGATTTACGCTCAGGATATCAACAATTGAAAGTACATGAAGATGACATTCCTAAAACTGCTTTCAGAACAAGGTACGGTCATTATGAATTTACAGTCATGCCATTTGGTTTAACCAATGCCCCAGCTGCATTTATGGACATGATGAATAGAATATGTAAACCATATCTGGATAAATTCATAATTGTCTTTATAGATGATATTCTTATTTACTTTAAGAGTAAAGAGGATCATGCAGAACATTTGTTTACACTTTTGAATTTGCTAAGAAAAGAAAAGCTTTACGCTAAATTTTCAAAATGCGAATTTTGGTTAAAGTAAGTGCAATTCCTTGGACACCTGGTTAATCATGAAGGAATTCATGTAGATCCCACAAAAATCGAGGCAATTACTAAGTGGAAAGTCCCTGAATCACCAACGGAAGTAAAAAGTTTTCTTGGACTAGCAGGTTATTATAGACGTTTTATTCAAGATTTTTCTAGAATAGCCATTCCCTTAACCAAATTGACCTGCAAATCAATTAAGTTTGAATGGGGGCTAAAACAGCAGGAAGACTTTAAGATTCTAAAGCAAAAGTTAACCAACACACCTATACTCGGGTTACCAGAAGGAACTGAAGACTTGATAGTCTATTGCGACGCTTCTAAGTTAGGTTATGGATGTGTGTTGATGCAACGTCAAAAGGTTATAGCTTATGCCTCTAGACAACTTAAGAATCATGAAGAGAATTATATAACACATGATCTAGAGTTAGGAGCCATAATTTTTGCCCTTAAGATTTGGAGACACACTTTACGGTAGCAAGTTTATTGTCTTCACCGATCATAAGAGTCTAAGATATGTTTTTTGGGCAAAAGGAATTAAATATGAGATAGGGATGCTGGATGGAGATTCTTAGTGATTATGATTGTGATATCCAGTATCATGCATGAAAAGCTAATGTAGTAGCTGATGCTTTAAGTCGAAAGCATCATGAAAAGTCAAGACGAGTACGTTCTCTCAAGTTAAATCTGTAGATAGATTTAAATGAGCAAATTAGAGAAATACAGGAAACAGTAATCAAGGACAATACTGAAGAATTAAAAGGAATGATTAAGGAATTAGAACAACGAACAAATGGAATTTGGAGATTCCATAAGAAAAGAAACTGGATACCCAAACAAGGAAACCTACGCCATCGAATTTTAGAAGAAGCCCATAAGTATAAGTATACGATACATCCTTGTAATGATAAAATGTATCAAGACTTAAGAAAGAATTTCTGATGGATAGGAATGAAAAAGGATATAGCAACTTATGTTGCTAAGTGTCTAACCTGTTCAAAGATTAAAGCTGAACATCAGAAACCCTCAGGTTTGTTGCAGCAGCTAGAAATGCCAATATGGAAATAGGAATTGATAACAATGGAATTTGTTACTAAATTACCCAAGACACGAAAAGGTAATGATGCAATTTGGGTGATTATAGACAGATTAACCAAATCTGCTCATTTCTTACCTATGAAGGAAACTTTCAATATGGAACAATTAGCCAAGTTATATGTAATGAAATAGTTTCATTAAATGGAATTCCTTTATCTATTGTTTCTGATAGAGATAGTCGTTTTACTTCTCATTTTTTGACAAGATTCCAAAAAGCAATGGGAACCAGGTTAAAACTAAGCACAGCTTATCATCCACAAACGGACGGACAAAGCGAAATGACAATTCAGACAATGGAGGATATGCTTAGAGCCTGTGTAATTGATTTTGAAGGAAATTAGGACGATCATTTACCATTAATAGAATTTTCCTACTATAATAGCTATCATACCAGTATCATTGCTGCACCATTTGAAGCACTTTATGGACGAAAGTGCCGAATTCCAGTCTATTGGGCAGAAATTGGAGAAAATAAACTATCTGGACCAGAGATACTACAAGAAACAACGGACAAGATTATTCAAGTCATGGAAAGACTAAAAACAACACGCGATCATCAAAAGAGTTATGCTGATAACAAACGAAAACCGCTGGAATTTCAAGTGGGAGATAAGGTATTGTTAAAAGTTTCTCCATGGAAAGGAGTGGTTAGATTCGTTATAAGAGGAAAGCTAAGCCCCATGTATATTGGACCTTTTAAGATTATCAAAAGAATCGGACCAGTAGCTTATCAGCTACAACTGCAAGAGGAAATGGCAGGAATACATGATGTATTTCATGTATGTAATCTCAAGAAGTGCTTAGCAGACGAATCATTAGTAATATCTCTTAAGGACATAGAGGTAAATGAGAAAGTTAAGTTTATAGAGAAACCACTATAGATTGAAGATAGAAAGATCAAGAATCTCAAACACAAGAGACTAATTCTAGTCAAAGTGAAATGGGATTCCAAGAGAGGACTAGAATACACTTGGGAGCTCGAGTCTGAGATGCAACGGAAATATCCACACCTGTTCTAGTAGACCTCGAGGACGAGATCTGAAACAAGGTGGGGAGGCTATAATAACCCTCCTAAAACCCTTAACAAGCCCTAAACTTCCTATAATATATCCCGTATACAAAAAATAACCTTAATATACTTTTATATTATTAAAAATCAAATAAAAACAATAAAATAAGTGTTCTCGCGGGGCGCGACCTCCTTTGAAATATGAGTCGCGGGCCGCGACCCGTTGACACCAGGCGAGCTCGTAAGTTGCCACGTGTCCCTTGCGTGTTAAACCTACACCGTTGATTCACCATTCCTAGATCCTACCCTAGTTCTCTCACGGGCCGCGTAAGAGCAAGAGAAGGAGCTCGGGGGCCGCGAGCCGCCTATGTCCAGACTTATAAAAGGAGGCGCAGGCCTTAGTTTCAACTTGTTCAATTCTTAAATCTCTCTCAAATCTCTAGTAAGCTAAAATACTCGGGTATTATACCCCTAAAAAACGAAGCTTTGTCTCGTTGTAAGTATTATAACCCTCGGTTACGTATTGGTTACCCTACCCGATTGATCTAGGGCTTCGTAATGCATGTCAAGGCTCTACCTGACTCAGTTCGTTGGAGTTCTGTCTCAGTTGTATGGCTAATGTAATATGGGTTATCTTACTAAAACATGTGCATTTTTTAATTTTAATAGATTATAACCAGGAAATTCGCCAGGAAGCTATAGTATTTTCTAAGTCAGCAAAGTGAGTCATTCTCTTTTTCTACCACACTATTTTACCAAAACCTCAAAATGTTTTAAATTATGATAACAGTGATTGAGTCTATGTATTCTACAATTACTATCGGTTTGTTGGGGTTTTGTATATATTACTTGTTACCATTGCGAATGGTAACATGACCACAAGTCAGGATTGACAGTACCATGTGGGGGTAATTGAATAGATATAAACATTTTAATCGCTCTCAATACTGTAAAATTATAAAAGCCTATTTTGATTATACTGGGATGCACTCGCTAGTATTTCTTGCTGATAAAATATTTTTAAAACGCGTTTCAGGTAACTTAATGTGAAGCTAATAGAAGCCAGCTGGAGAGCACTGAAGGCTTGGAAAAATGGCTATAAAAGTTACCTAAATAAAAAGAAGTTTTATTTCAATAAATTAGGGTTTATCCCTATAAACATATTGTAATGGAAACTTGGGTTTTATCCCATGTATTTATTATTTATAAAAGTGTGGTGTTTTAACTCTGATAAACTATTTCCTAAATACGGTCCTGATAATTAATTTCCGCTGCCAAATTAATAAACACCGATACCACCATCTCTGTGCATCTCGTGGTCGCCCGCTCCCAAGGCAAGAGGGGTCGGGGGTTGCGACAATACAACACGAGACAGAACTCCAACGAAATGAGTCAGGCAGAGCCTTGACATGCGTTACCGGAGCCCTAGATCAATCGGGTAGGGTAACAAATACGTGATCGGGGGTTATAATACTTACAACGAGGCAGAGCTTCGCGTTATAGGGGTATAATTCCTGAGCCATACTTTGCTACTGTAGGGACAGAGGTATAGAAATGAAATGAGCAATGAGAACTGAGGTCTTGACCTCCTTTTATAGGGCTGGACGAATGGCGGCTCACGCCCCGCGACTCCTTTCGGTTTCTCCCTCGCGGCCCGCGAGGGACCTAGGGTAGGCCTTAGCTTTGGCTAGTCAGCACACTAGCCTCGACACGCAGTGGGACACGTGAATTCACAGGTGACCGGCAAGTAACCGGGTGTCGCGCCCCATGACTCGCTTGGCCAACTAGATCGCGGCCCGTGACTGACCTAGTTTCCTTATTTTATTTGTTTTATTTGATTTTTGTAAATATTAATGTTATTTAGGTCCGTTTCTTATATATGGGGTATATTTTAGGACGTTTATGGTGTTTTAGGATGGTTGTTATATCCTCCCCACCTTGTTTTAAATCTCGTCCTCGAGATCTACTGGAACAGGTGTAGATATTTCCGTTGCATTTCTGACTCGAGCTCCCAAGTGTATTCTGGTCCTCTCTTAGAATCCCATTTCACTTTGACCAGAACTAATCTCTTGTGTTTAAGATTCTTGATATTTCTATCTTCAATCTATAGTGGTTTCTCTACAAACTTAAGTTTCTCATTTACCTCTATTTTCTGAAAAGGTATTACTAATGATTCGTCTGCTAAGCACTTTTTGAGATTACATACATGAAACACATCATGTATTCCTGCCATTTCCTTTGGCAGTTGTAGCTGATAAGCTACTGGTCCTATTATTTTGATAATCTCAAAAGGTCCAACATACCTGGGGCTTAACTTTCCTCTTTTGGCGAATCTAACCACTCCTTTCCATGAGAAACTTTTAACAATACCTTGTCTCCAACTTGAAATTCTAATGGTTTTCGTCTGTTGTCAGCATAACTTTTTTGACGATCTCTTGTTGCTTTTAGTCTTTCCTTGACTTGAATAATCTAGTCCGTTGTTTCTTGTACTATCTCTGGTCCAGATAGTTGCTTTTCTCCAATTTCCGCCTAACAGACTGGAGTTCGGCACTTTCGTCCATAAAGTGCTTCAAATGGTGCAACATTAATGCTAGTGTGATAGTTGTTATTATAAGAAAATTCTATTAATGGTAAATGATCGTCCTAATTTCCTCCGAAATCAATTACACAGGAAATGCAATGAAAACAGATATAAATAAATCCTAAACATATTATATCCATAAGCGAATAAATGGACGAATAAACAAATCGGACAATGGATGAGTCCATAAAAATATATTCTTATGAAATAATGTATAATTCAAGCCGACAAGTAAGACACATAATTTATTTCAGTAAATAAAAGAATATATATTGTCACTGATGACAAAGGGTCATAGCGTCATCACGAGAAGATTACGACGACACTTGGGCATTTCGTTAAAGATTAGAATACCATCTATAAATACAATTATGAGTTTATCCAGGTATGGCTTACATATCCTGTTCATCATATCTATAAATGCGACTGGGGTATTGGTTAAACCAAATGGCATGACTGTAAATTCATAATGATCGTACCTAGTTCTGAAAGCAGTTTTAGGAATGTCCTCTTCATGTACTTTCAATTGATGATATCCTGAGCGTAAATCGATCTTAGAAAAGAATCGAGCTCCTTGAAGTTGATCGAACAGATCATCGATTCTTGGTAGTGGGTACCAATTCTTAATCGTAACCTTGTTCAATTCCCGGTAATCAATGCACACACGCATTGATCCGTCTTTCTTCTTGACAAATAGCACTAGTGCTCCCAATGGTGATGAGCTAGGTTGTATAAAACCTTTTTCAAGTTGTTCGTCTAGTTGTTTCTTCAGTTCCTGCATCTCTGTTGGTGCTAGTCGGTATGGTGCCTTGGCAATCGGTGTTGTACCTGGTATGAGGTGAATCCTAAATTCAACCTCTCGATCTAGCGGTAATCTAGGTAATCCTCTGGAAAAACGTCTAAAAATTTAGATACTACAGGAATATCTTTTAATTCTTTTCCTTTAGTGTTAATGATTACTGAAATCATATACACTATTCCTCCTTTTCTAACATAGCTTGCAGTTTTCATCACAGAGATGAATTTTGTTTATCTGATTGGCTTGTCTCCTTTAATTGTGTTCGTTTCACCCTTGGGTGTACTTACTTGTACAGACTTTTGATCACATAAAATACTGGCATGATTGGCTACCAACCAATCCATTCCTAATACCACATCGAATCCGGCTAGATTCATTGGGTAAAGGTTAGCAATAAACTTATGGTTTAAAATTTCTATTCTTGCTCCCTACAAGATTTCACTAATCTTAATGGAATCTCCATTTGCTGTCTCCACCAGACAGTCTTGTTGAAGTTTAGTTAATGGTTGGTTGAGAAGTTTGTAGAAAGAAGTATTGATTAAACTTTGGTTTGCACCAGAGTCAAATAATACTTTGGCAAAAATATCATTAACTAAAAATGTACCGGCTATCACATCCGGAATCTTCTTAGCTTCTTAAGCTATCAGAACTAATGCTCTGGCATTCTTTTTGGGTCCTTCAGTTATCTAAGCTTTGCTGGTTGTTGCTAGAGCTAGTTTCGGACAGTTTGGTTTGATATGACCAGTTCTCCACAATTGAAGCATAGCCTATTGCTAGGTTTCTTCCTGCAGTCTTCTTCCTTATGTCCAGACATCTTGCAGAAGTTGCAGTATATGGAGAACCATCCTGAGTGCTTCCTTTTGCAATACTTGCAGTGGGGTACAAAGGAAGAACCTATACCTTTTTCACGGTAGGAAGTACCAGAACTAAATTCTTGGGTAATCCTTTGAGCTAAGTTCTTTCTCTGGTTTTCCTCTTGTGTACGTACCAATTCATCAGTCAGGGTGTTGGCTAGTTCTACTGCTTCTTCTATGGTTTGTGGTCTAGCTGCCTTGACTACGTGTCTGATCTCACTAATTAATCCCCAGCTATAACGGGAGAATAACACTGGCTCAGGTGAGGCTAATGTTGGTACTATCCTAGCATATTCAAAGAATATGGTAGTGTACTCCTTACAGTCTATTCCAGTTATTTTATGATTTAGGAACTTATTGGCGATTTGTTCCTTTTCATGAGGATAACAAAATTTCCTTTCAACTATCTTTTTTAAGTTGGTCCATTCCATATTATAGACTCTGTCACTTCCTATAGACTGGAGAATGGTATTCCACCACTCTAAGGCTGCATTTTAAAAAGATTAGAAGCAAACATAATTTTATCTTCATCTGCGCATTTACTTTTTTTATGACTGCTTCTGTTTTTTCTATCCAACGCAAGGCTGAAATGACTCCTTCATTGCCTGATAATTCTATTGGTTTGCAAGCCAAGAATTCTTTATAAGAACAACCATGTGAGATGGTTCTTCTTCTTTTTGGAATTGGAGATTGGATTAATGGTCCGTGATTTTGTTCACGCTGTGACTGGGTTCAGTAATTTGACGTTTACTTCCAATTGCAGAGTTATTATTTTCTGCTTCTTTAATAGTCTTGATAATATATGGCATATCATCTATAATTCCTTGTGCAACTATATGTTAAATGGCACTTTTATTCACTTGGTTCTCGTTATTATCGTTATTCTGGTTTTCTTGATTTACTTCGTTCGACATCTAAATTGTAAACATTTATCAGGTACTAATATCACAGAATAAGATTTAATACAAACAATCACGCAAGCAGATTGATCAAAAACGTCGAGCATTGCGACTTTACTCTATATACCTATATATATGCGTCGATTACAAACTACAACTGAAAATTAAACACACTAGTAGTTATGCATCGATATCTATTTTAGTCTATCTATTTTAGTTGGTTATATATTTATTATTGTTATTATTATTATTATATTATTTTTTATCAAAGTACAAAATTACACACACACACACACACACACACACACACACATATATATATATATTATTCTAGGTGTCGTTCATCCAATACTGCAACTCTCACTCGTCATATTTCCAAACGAGTTTCTCTCCTATCTGACGGATTATATTTCCTTCTTCCACTAACTCATCGCCCCATTGGCGAAGTTCCTGCATATTTTCTTCACTCATGGGAGGTAATGGTGCTGGTACTGGATCAGGGTATCGAGGTATGGGTTGTTCGTAAAGGTATGGGTTGTTTAGTATACTCTGAATATACCTGTCGTCATTCCAAAATGGGTCTAAAGGGTTCAGGTCGGTATATTGTGCTATGGGATTTGGTGCGGGAATTCTTGGGATCTCATAGGGGTCGAATGCTGGGATTGGGAACTGGTTCTCCTGGTTGGGTTCTAATTCCATTTGTTGGTCTGGGAATAAGGGTAATAGTTGTGGTTCAGCTATTTGGTTTAGCTTAGGGTCTGCTGGTGTAGTGGGTAACATATGGAAATCTGCTAACTGTCTATCAAGTTCCTTTTCCCATAATGGTCTATAAATTGCATCCTGGGTTTGTGCATTCACTTCCCTATTTGCTTTCGCTAATGCTCTCTGTTTTTGTAATTTCTTCATTCGTTTCCTCCTCTCATGCGCACCTCTACTAAACCGTCCTCTCTTTTTAGGAGGGAATGGTTCCTCAGACTATGCCTTAAAGATAAAGATTCCTTCCTTAGTATCAGCAGAGTATCCTGAGGGGTTTGGCTGAGATAAGGTTCCTTCATCTTTTGGGGAACTAGCTAATTGATGATAAGCGTCGGATGTACCTTGCTCACTCATACTGTAAACTAACAAATTGTCAAATAACACAAAATAATAATATACATATATACACATAATCACATAAATTATTTCCTAACACAAT
Source organism: Helianthus tuberosus (assembly GCA_030545235.1). Lineage (NCBI taxonomy): Eukaryota > Viridiplantae > Streptophyta > Magnoliopsida > Asterales > Asteraceae > Helianthus > Helianthus tuberosus. Next base: position 39,868 of record JARYGA010006461.1, read on the forward strand.
TGATTAAAATTTAGGTATTAACAGAACACCTCAGTGGCTTAAACCAGTGGCAGTAGCTCTGATACCACCTTCTGTCGCAGCCCCCCAACCCCTACCCCGGGGGTGGGCGGCCACGAGATCAGATCAAGTGGTATCGGTGTTTATTAGTTTAGCAGCGGAATTTAAACATCAGGACCGTAGTTAGGAAATATTTATCAGATTTTTAAACACCAACTTTTATAATAAATAGATGGCATAAAACCCAAGTGTCGTACATAATACATTTATAGGGATAAACCATACTTATCGAAAACATAAAATCCTTTTTATTTAGGTAACTTTTATAACCACTTCTTTAAGCCTTCAGTGCTCTCCAGCTGGCTTCTATTAGCATCACATTAAGTTACCTGAAACGCGTTTTAAAAAGATTTTATCAGCAAGAAATACTTGCGAGTGCATCCCAGTTTAATAAAAAACAGCTTTTATAACTTTACAGTATTCAGAGCGATTACAATGTTTATATCTACCAATATACTCATTCAGTACTGTCAAATCCATGACTTGTGGTCATGTTATTCATTGGCTAACTAATCATCCAATAGTAACGGATTACAAGTAATATATACAAAACCCCAACATACCGGCAGCAATTGTAGAATACGTAGACTCAATCAATGTTAAGTATAATTTAAAACATTTGAAGTTTTGGTAAAATAGTTTGGTAGAAAATGACTCACATAAAGGGTTTACAAAATGACAATGTACTCACATTGTAGACTTAGATATTACTATAGCTTCCTGATGATTCTCCTGGTTATTATCTATTAAAATTAAACAATGCACACATGTTAGTAAGATAACCCAAATCACATTAGCCATACAACACGAGACAGAACTCCAACGAACTGAGTCAGGCAGAGCCTTGACATGTGTTACGGAGCCCTAGATCAAATGGGTAGGGTAACAAATACGTGATCGGGAGTTATAATACTTACAACGAGGCAGAGCTTCGTGTTTTAGGGGTATAATTCCCGAGCAATACTTTTCTATTATAGGGAGAGAGGTATAGAAAAGAAATGAGCAACGAGAACTGAGGTCTCGGCCTCCTTTTATAGGGCTGGACGAAGGGTGACTCGTGCCCCGTGACTCCTTTTGGTTTCTCCCTCGCGGCCCGCGAGGGACCTACGGTAGGCCCTAGCTTTGGAGTCAGCACTCTAGCCTCGACACGCAGTGGGACACGTGGCTTCACGGATGACCGGCAAGTAACCGGGTGTCGCGCCCCGCGACTCGCTTGGCCAACTAGTACTTTGCCCGCGAGCAGCCTAGTTTCCTTATTTTATTTGTTTTATTTGATTTTTGTAAATATTAATGTCTTTTAGGTCCGTTTCTTATATACGGGGTATATTTTAGGACGTTTAGGGTGTTTTAGGAGGGTTGTTATATGTTATCATTGATTCGTTTAGTAATAACAAAACAAAGTGTGGAAGCTTTAATTTAGTCGTGTTCGGTTCTTAGTTGAGCTTGATCGTCATCCGGTACCCTAATTATTACCTACATATCATAAATCATGATATACGTTAGTTATATGAAATCTATAACTAATCTAGCTAAGCCCGAAAAATCAATACGATGACCAAGTAACTCGTATGGGTTATGCCTTAAAAGCAACTGATAACCCAGATGACCAGGTGACTCGTCTAGGTTATGCCTTAAAAGCAACTGATAACCCAGACATAGATTTAACAAGTCTGGGTTACAGAACTTGACCATTTTTTCCCTTTCTAGTAAACGTTGCGTAACTTCTCTGCTATTTATCCGTTTAGCTTGAAACTTGTTTCTAATAGACCGTAATACATTTGCCAACATTATTAACCCCTAATCTTTAACCCGGATTCATAAATTTTATGATTTACACAACCATTACCGGATTTATGTGCATCATTATTTTGACCCGTTATGAGATTTAAGCACTTTAAGCTTAAATTATCCACAACCCTTCATATCTTTTATTTCCGCTTAATGATCTTTATTCCTCTATCATCACAACTTCAATTGTGATGGATTATGATAGAAAAATTCATTATACTACTATTCTACCCTCGAATTTGACATTTTTATGAAAATGTCCCATTACACATACCTGGCTCGGGTCAATGCATTGACCCATTTTAATACCTTGCATTATTAGTTGCTAACTAAAAGCAACGCAAGCCATACGCTATTCTTCCTGTGAGCACAAAACTCGACAAGCAACCATTAGTCATTATTATCAATGGTGATAACATCACCATTTGACCCGTTTGGTCTAAATGACCATTTTACCCACCTCTTGACTTACTCTTATTGCGTAAGGATGACCAAACATTATGTATTGCGAGATGGTATTTATTTACCATCTTACCCATTTGGCCCGTTACAGTTTACACCATGTGATCATATTATTTTAAGAGTCGTTTCTATATTCGTTTGACCTATTATGGCTTACGCCATAGGGTGTCTTTTCAAAACTCATTATTTATCCATCAACACGTGACCAGATTACCATTTTACCCATTATGGCTTACACCATAAGATAACTTTTCAAAACTCATTGTTTATTCGTCAACACGTGACCAAATTACCGTTTTACCCTTTTACTATCAAATATGGTTTCTTACCATTTTTACTTGTTCCGACCCGTATTGGTTCGCGTCGGAACGTCATATTTCAAAGACTCATTTCGAATACTAGAACACTTTGTTATCAACAAATACATAAGTAAATGTTCTACTTAAAAGATGTAAGCTTTACTTACCTTGCATCCGATTATGTTTTTCCCACGTATTTGATCTTCTTGACCCGTTTCTTCCCAAGCTTCCACCTAGCTTGTCAAGCGTCAAACTACCATTTATCATTCACAAGATGGTTAGATTAGTTATCATTTATCACTACTATTCCACCTTACGGACTTTATATCAAAATTACCATTTGATCCTATTATATATTTCAGTTTGACTTTTAAAAGTCAACTGCCTATTAATATATGCAAATGCACAATTAAGTTCAACAAACTTATTTAGGCATTTCATCAAATACTTGGTAGGCCTTATTTTTAGGCCACTATTTTAACTAAATTCCCAACCAAGTTCGTATCATTTCTTTCACTTTGACAAGTTCATGTAATAGTTAACATCAAGTTAACTTAGCTTTCAATTATCAATACTAGTTCATCCATTTATCATGCTAGAACTAAGGGTTTTCATCTCTATGTAAAAACCCATTTCATCATATTACTAGACATTCATCCAGACACCTAATATAATCAAATTCTCCACACAAACTAGTAGACATGATGATTTCAAGCACCTATTAACATCAATAATATATAAATTTCATCATTTCATACAAAACCCATTTCATGTCATGTATGAACACTTAACAAATTCTCTAAGTTGTTCATGTATTTCACTCATACAAGCAAGCATGGTGGTTATGAACATTACTACACTATCAATTTCATCATATCATCAAAATCCACTTCATATCATATATGAACACTTGACCTAGTCTCAAATTTATTCAAGTATTTCTCAAATACTAACTAGTATGATGCTCATAAACATAAATACATCATCAATTTCATCGTACTACTTAATATATTGAACTCAAAGTTATCATCTTCAAGTTCATCCACATACTTATCATCACCAAAGCATAAATTACAACATACCTTATGATCTCTAAGCTTAGATGATCACGAATTTATGTTCATGCATGTGATTTGGCCCTAATTCATCCTCCAATTTGATGGATTAAGGTTGAACAAGGGTTTGTTCCTTATTCTTCTTCTCTGATCGCTACTCTCACACACACTTAATATGTGTTATGTTTTATTTTGTTTATTAATAAACCTAAGTTTCACACCTTTTCCTTTTTGGCCCCTCTAGTTAGTGTATAGGGCTACAACTCATCGTTTTATTATTTATTTACATATTACTAACTAGGTTAATTTGTTCCTAACTATTTTATTTACGGGTTAACTTTTACCACTAACGGTACTTTACCCGCTCTTTAATATAAGCGTGATTTGATTATCGAAACCCGTTTTTGGGGTGTTACAAGTCTTCCCCTCTTAAAGAGGTTTCGTCCCTGAAACCTTTCTTATGTAGTTCATTGGGTTAAACCTAATGAACTTAGTCTCGGTGATCACTTGAGTATTGCTCACATTTTAGTAGTGCAATAACCTTGCCAGGAAGGTATGGCAATACCTTTCGCGCTTCAAGGTGCATGCGCCTTTCAAGTGTAAGGCCTCATGTGCCGTTACTTTCATCTTGTATCTCTTATCTTTATCGTTTACTTGATAAAATCTCTATTTGGCCACTCGGTTGTATGGATATTTTAAAATGCTTATTCCACGCCAATCCTTCTCGTACTATTTATTTTTGTTTAAGCGTTATTTCCAACTAAAACCGATTTTTAGTTCAACGTTTTTCTTTTTAACTTGTGCCGATTACTTGCATTAAGAAATCGACAACCTAGTGTTTCTTCTCTTACCGTTTTTATTTTACGCGGGGAATCGTAACCGGTTCCCTCGCATTGTCTAAGTAACCCATAAGCTCTTTTCACTTAGCCTCGTAGGCTATTGCCTTAGGCTTTCACCTATTTAAGGTGAGACTTCTAAGGTCCATTCTCTTTTGATTCGTGACCCGAGGGTCATTTTGGTCCCATAGACCTTTACATCATTTATGACCCGAAGGTTGTGGTGATCCCGTAGATCATCATTTTACCCGTGTCATTTCTTTAATGTAATTGGTGTTTATGTTTGAAAGGAAAAAAATAATTTACCTTGTCTTTTCTTTTATCCTCTAATCATGGCCCTTTTTGGACCATGAAGGGTGATTTATTTATATTTCAATTATGGTCCTCAGACCATGTTTGATCCGTGTTGGCAATATTTTCGTTTTCTATGACTCCATGAGTCATTTATGTGTCACATTCACTTGTCTAATATATTAACCATTTCATCTCAATTGGGTGATGATCAGTTGCACCTAAGCCCGGATCATCATCACCGAGTCACAACTACCATCTTTAGTAGCAACCACCACATTTGTGTATGTTGCCTAAAACACTCATTTTCATACACAATTCGGACACCGCCTGAGGGTATTCGCGCACGCCCGTGCGATCGTTGTCACACCCCAACTGATGGCAGAAACATCGGGGCGTGGCACTGAGCGAAACAGATTGTTCAAGAGAACCCATAACAACTATTAATGACAATATATTTAACGTTAATCTCCCATACTACTTACATATATAGTAATAACAGTCATTACAGATAGTGTGTCTCATAAACAAAACTATTCCGACAACTCAGATTTATTTAGTGGAGTTTCTAGACTTCCTAGCGTGTTTCATCATAGCATAGCATCCTATCAACCTGTCACATACATTAAAATAAAGTCAATACATAAAATGTAAAGGTGAGTACACAAGTTTGCATAGCATATAGTAGAGAAAGCGTTTACGCATAACCAACATGTAACACGTAACGAGCGAAGCATGCAACTATCAAACAATGTCTACAACTTAACCATGAGACTGCGTTTTGGAGTATGCACGGCACATGTTCAGCAAACACGTGAAGTAAAGAGTTGTGATCCCTAGCAACCCCTGTCCATGATAGGTGCTGAGTCCAAACTATAGTACTATCATTGCTAGAGGCGGTATAGTGTAACACTATATAACATAGTACAAGCATTCAAAGTACACGTATAGCATGCGGGAGCGGTTAGCGTTATAAAGTGTTTTCGTTGTGTATTGTTGTGTTGTGATATAGAACGTATGTAACACCCAAAAGTGCGTTAAAAGAAAATGGGTTCGAGTATACTCACAGTGCGTGTTTATCAAGTAAACACAAACTTGATTGGATTGAAGGGAGCACGTGGAGTTTAGCCTGAGCATAGAACAGTAGCGTAAGCATTGAACAATGTGTAACAAAATGTCAAATGATTGAGTGTTCAGATGGTGATCCAAACGGATGAGCCTCCATTCGAACGGATGGCCATTCGAGTGACTGTGTGGGTGTTTGTAAAATTTGTTAAAATTTAAAGTTTAGCCAAATCGTTTTGAACAAGGAGTAGTATAAGGGATAGGTCACCTGGTCGAATGGTCATTCGATCGGATGGCCACTCGAGTGGGTGATCTTTGTTATTAGAAATTTTGCAGAAGTTTCTAAGTAAAAGTTTAGACTTTTAACGGAGACGGCGTGATGACGTGTCAAACATCATAAACACACCAAGTCTAGCTCAGTCGGTCGGATGGGAATCACCCCATTCGATCAGACTCACTGTTCTTGACGATGTTTCATGTCTGGCCCGTTAATCGGTCATCTCTCCGGTGGAAATCTGTTTTCAAGCCGGCTCTCAACTAAGGATTGAGTAGAGAGTCCGAATGAACCCAGATCCCATCGGTTTTCGTGTGAGAGTTGAAGAAAAGTTGAAGCAAGTTGAAATCAATTGAAAAGTGTTGAAATATTGTTGAGTTTGAGTTGAAAAGTGTGGAAATCCTTTAGATCTGAACCAATCTTGATGAGTAAGATGATCCTTAACCGTTTGCCGGAGCAAAACGCTGGAAACCACCTTCACGAGGTCCAAATCAGTGATTTCAAAGAAAAAGTGAGTGTTTGTGTGTGATTTTGATGGAGAAGATGATGTAGAAGTGTTTAGTGATGAAGATTGTACATGATTTGAGGAGAAATACTTACGAAATAGCCTTGAATCTCGATCAAAAGTGACTTAGAGCGACTTGAGTGTGTGTGGTCGGATGGAAGTGTCAACATCAGATAATGAGGTGTACAAGGAGTATTTATAGGCGAGAGAGTGAGAGTAAGGTGGTGCATGAAATGGCGTTCGGTCGGATGGCCATCCGGTCGGATGGTCATCCAAGAAGATGTCCATTCGATCGGGTGTCCATTCGATCAACCGAGTTATGCGAGTTAGTTTTCCAACTTCCGTTTCGTGTGTTAAGCGTTGCGTTGCGTTTAGTCGAGTTGCGAGTAAGCGTTTGAGCGTGTAAGCATTGCGTTGAGATAACCACATAACATAAAACAAGTAATCACACAATCTAACACACATAACACTAAAATGCATAAAAGTAAATCCGCGTTTCAAGTTTGCGTTGCGTTTGCGTTAGTCTAAACAGGCAATAAAATGCGTTTAAATAGTAAGCGTTATAAATAGCGTTTAGTTGCGATAACTGCGTTTAGAATAAGCGTTGTAATATGCGTCAAAATTATAGGTTAAACCTTAGCATCAACCGAATCTCAGGAGTACAAGCAATTAAGCAAGAAATGACAGTGACAGTAATGACCCGAAAAGTCGGGTTGTTACAGCCTCCCTTACTTTAGGGAATTTCGTCCCAAAATTAAGGCGCAGGTGTAACAAAGAGATGTGGATATTTTGCTTTCATATCACTTTCGAGTTCCCAAGTGAACTCGGCGCCGCGTTTGCCTTCCCAGCGAACCTTCACTATAGGAATGCGAGAGCGTCGAAGTTTCTTGGTCTCTCGATCCATGATTTCTACTGGCTTTTCCACGAAATGTAGAGTTTCGTTAACTTGTAAATCTTCAAGAGGAACATGAATATTTTCTTCGGCTAGGCACTTTTTAAGGTTCAAGACGTGGAAAGTTGGATATACGTTGCTGAGTTCCTCCGGTAATTCGAGTCGGTAGGCCACTTTGCCAATTCTTTCCAGAATTTTAAAAGGACCCACGTATCATGGCACTTGCTTTCCTTTCTTGCCGAATCGGATCACCCCCTTCCAAGGTGAAACCTTTAGGAGTACGTGATCACCAACTTCAAACTCAAGGGGCTTGCGGTGTTTATCAACGTAACTCTTTTGACGACTCTGAGCTTTCAAGAGATTGTCTCGTATTTGGAGGATCTTGTCAGTCGTTTCTTGTAGTAACTCAGGACCGGTGATTTGAGCGTCTCCGATCTCGTGCCATACAATAGGCGATCGACATTTTCTTTCATATAATGCCTCAAAGGGTGCCATTTGAATACTAGCGTGATAACTTTTATTGTAAGAGAATTCGACTAAAGGTAAATGCGTATCCTAATTACCTCCAAAATCTATAACGCACAAGCGAAGCATCTCTTCAAGGGTGCGGATCGTGCGCTCAGTCTGACCGTCTATAACACCCCGAAAATATAAAATTTATATTAAAATTATAAAGTATAAAGTAAACAAAAACAAACTAACTAGGAATAAATAACCTAGTTAGTCATGAGCCTAGTTGTTACAAAGGAACTTGGTTAAAAACCCTTTAGGGTAACTCAAGTAAAGATAAGGGACCAAAGTGGAACATTTGCTAACTAGTTTTAATAAAAAAAAAATAATACACCAAAACACACACTTGGTGTGTTCTGGTCACGCACAAACACAGAGCCAGGAGTGGCTCCCCAATGTAGGATCGTGATCTGACCCGAATGAGTCGTTCAGAGGTGTTCTTCTCTGTTTCAGGTGCGGAATAACAAGAAACGGAGGTAGAAACAGCTGATTCTTCACTAAAACTGCTAATTGTATTGATTAACACTCGATTACACGCAGTTCTTCACACCGGCAGCA